>MKEJ01049852.1:0-17862 GCA_001753735.1 Embelia ribes | reverse complement strand
TTTCTTTTTGAGCATATTGCTTATGATGTATATTTTTAAACAGGATGTTTACATTTAGATATATATATATATATATATATATATATGTATCTATCTATATATATATCTATATCTTTACGTATATAAACTCCATCGGCTATTGATTGGAGCTTAGGGCAATGGATTCTCTCGCCTTTCACGACGGTAACATCACCGACTTGATCCACAAACGATCCCTCGATGCACGCCCTGTATGCCCTCTCTCTTTCTCTGTGTGTGTGTGTGTGTCTCTCTCTCTCTCTCTGTGTATATATATATATATATGTATGTATATGTTGCATTAATACAGTTTAATTTTTGGTTTTTCGTATTCGGTGAGTTGATTATAGAAAGTTATGGAGAATTTGAGCTATTTGTAGTTGATCAACTTTTGAAATACATAATTAAATATATATTGTTGCCTCAATTATCAACTTTATATCTATGATTCAGTATTCTCATATAAGTCATGAGCTATAGTTTCTAGAATATTTTATTTCGTACTCCTTCTGTTCATATATATAGTCTCGGTTTCATTTTTTCTACTTGGTACATACCAATATATAAGCCTATTTACTTTTTAGGAAAAAGGGTGTAGAGAAATCTTTTGTATTATATACTTATTTAATATGGTGATTTTTTATCACCACCAATCACTTTTTACAATATCAAGAAACATTAATAGGGTGCAATGAAGGGTATTTTTCTTAAGTAGGCCTATATTTATGGGCTGGAGGCAGTATTGAATTTGTTTCCTCTTTGGTATTAACAGCTCTTACCTTTATAAAGAGCCTTGATTAATATTATTGAACACAAAAATGAGAATTGTACCTTCCCTTTTTATATTATTAAGATTATCTAATATCTGAAATAGATTTGAAATGGAGTAGGGGAAGATAGTAGTTGTCATTCTTTTGTTTGATGATTTCATTTCTGAATATTAGATTATCGAGTTCATTGTCTTTAAATTCGAGGTTCGACCATGATTTATGCACTTTTGATCAAAGTCAAAAGTTTTTTTGTTTTCATTTGACACTTCACTGGTATATATTCCATCTTATGGGGTGAGGTCCGTGAGGAAATTGAACTCGTCCCAGTGAGAAAGTTGGTTCTAATTTACTAAGCTACTTCAGTGGGTCAATTTTTTTTTTTTATAGAAATTTCCACAAGTGATTATCTAATCTTGTTCATATTATATTATTACTACTAAAGTCTGTAAAAATGATTTGATTGAATAGTAGTGTGATTGGGTATAAAGTTGCCACTGACTTAGCTTTCGTTTGGGTTGCTTACTCATTTGTTTAGGAGTGGGATGGGGGTGATAGTGGTGGTCTTAGTTTGAAATACCCAATTTATCGTTGTTTCATTTGCTATAAAGTATTTTGTTTAGAATTTTCTAGTTCCTTATCTTTCATAGCGTTGTAATGATACTGTTTCGTCCTGTTGTAGGATATTGGTCACGGTTTGCAAATGCACTCCTCATTGATACGTATACTCTCTCAGGAAAGAAAACTGGAGGTATGAATGATGTTATGTCTTATTACTTTTCTTTCCAGCAATTTATTTTTTGTTTCTGCTAAGCTTTGAATTCTTTTTCGTGCCTTTTTTCTTTTACAACTCTTTTTCCTTCAATTGTTAGTTTTCTTACAAATAACAAGTCCCCATAGTGACCTGCTTATGTTTTAGATTTTTGATTCGGTCAGGTTGATCAGCCGCTGTGGTCAGAGGATATCCTTATTCTAACCAAAAAAGGTTACTTTGAAATCACACTAAAAAACATTCTAGTTATTAGAAGATCAAGATCAAAGACTTGTATAAGCAAGAGAGTAACCCCTTGCAAAGATGAATGTGAAGACTTCAGCTTCCTTGATTGACTTTTTAGGTCAAGCAACTACGTCTTTTAAAATAGGCCATGTCATTTTTTGGTTAACTATTTCTTTTTTGGTAAATAGAACTGGTCCTACTTAAATTTAGAGATATACAGTGTTAGTGCTCCAAAACACTTATGGAGGCCTAACGATACTTAAATTGCTGTTGTCTGCTATACCAAAATTCAAAAGATTAAGTCTTTTATAATTGGCTGCACATATCCCTAGAATACTAAAAGCACTGCAAGATACCTCCTGTAGAAAACTTGGAATGACATATCACATTTGGGATTAAAGCCTTTGTTGTACACAAACAGTTGATACTGACTTTTATTTCCTTTCGATGAATCAACTTAACATCGTTTCTTTTTGATGCTATATTTTCGAGGCATGAATATTTAATCGCTTACAATGCTTCTGGCTAATCGCTTTTTGCCAATAAATATGTACTGAATGTGCTGCCTCGCAGCAATCAGTTAACAGGTTCAAATCTGAAGAAAGATAAATTTTAATAAACCTTAGTGACCAAGTGCCCAAGAAAATTGATAAGAGTTAAATATCTTACCTTTTCATTTTCGTTTTCCAATTCATACTTTTGCTTTAGAATAAACATGGGTTCTAGGTTTATATTTATTGAACTCCCATTTTTGCAGGGGCATTCTGGTTGTGTAAATGCAATAGCTTGGAATTCAAAGGGCTCGCTCTTGATATCTGGATCTGATGATACACGAGTATGGTCTTTACCTATATAGTTATATATGTCAGGACGTTCTTTGAGAGCTTATTCTTAGTCTTGAAGTAGGAGATTAACTTATCGTTTGCCCTGCAATGGTCTAAGTAAGATGCATTCCTGTAATCTATTGAAAGTTTAATCTGAAAGAAAGGACAGTTGGTTGATTGGTGAAGATTGTTATGCATTTAAATATCCTGTGATATGTTATTATTGGAGTCTATAATGAAGTACTATATATTTTTATTTAAAAAAATAAATAAATTAAGGATTTCAGATGTTGGATATTCCATGCCAATAGGATGATCCCAAACTTAGACTTCGATTAATAGGCGCTCGCGTGTGGGAGGGAGGGAGAGAGGGAGACATGCTAACTTTTAAAAGCCTCCTTTTGGGTGGAAAGTGGGTGAAGCTCCTCATTCTGCGGATAGAGGTGAAAACCTTACCTAAGCAAGATTGGATGCAGTACTACTTGGACAATGTCATTTCATTTAGTACGGTCAGCTAGGAAGCACAACCGAGGCAAGTCATTCTGGGAATGTTGTTCCATGCATTGGCTCAATTCTACCGTCCACAGCCAATTATTTTCCTTCATTGCGAGGCTCAACTGAGAGGTGGCGAGAGAGGACCCATAAACATTTAGAAGAGATGTGAGAAAGAGGAGGTACATGTGTATCAACATGCATAGGGGATGGAAGAGTTTATTATGGAATATCACTTCATGCGCTATAATATTAAGGATTGGTCGCATTCTTCTTGTTTTATTGCCCTGTGGCTCGTAATGTTTGGAGCCTTATCTGGTCTTTCTTTGGCATTCATTGCTGATGCCTGCCCTGTGGGGAATTTTGTTTTCTTGGGGAGGGCTATTTCATTGTTCTTGCGGAAAGAAAAGTAAAAATGGTGTATCATCTCTCTTGCATTATTGCTAGCCACCCTTTTCTTATTCCTTGTTTATCTTTCCTATCAACAATGTAGAGGCTGGCTGTGACCTGCAAAACACAATCTTATTCATGTAAAAAATGTTGCTTTCCACAGGTGAACATTTATGCCTATTCGAGCAGGAAACTTTTGCACACTATTGAGACTGGGCATTCAGCGAATATATTCTGCACAAAATTTGTTCCCGAAACATCTGATGAATTAGTGGTCTCTGGTGCTGGAGATTGTGAAGTAAAGTCTTGACCTATTGATCTATTAGCATCTATATTTTCTCTATATATGCTTGGAATTGAACCTATATAATTTAGATATAAGCGCTTGTCTATTGCAGGTTCGGCTTTTCAATCTGTCTCGTTTGAGGGGTAGAGGAGCTGATGTGGATGACATTAACCCATCTGCAGTGTTTCAGTGTCACACCAGGAGAGTAAAAAAACTAGCTGTAAGATCTTGTTGTTCACTTGCTATTTTGCTTGAGATTCATCATGAATGTGCCTGAGGGAAGTTTAATTTGTCCTGATGATATGCATTGTTTTCTTCTGGTTGCTTCTTATTGCAGTTAGAAGTCGGAAATCCTTATGTTGTGTGGAGCGCAAGTGAAGACGGGACACTGAGGCAGCATGATTTTCGGGAGGTGTCATCTTGTCCTCCTGCTGGATCTCGTCATCAGGAATGTCGCAACGTGTTAGTAAGTGCCAATTGTTTTCCTTTTCATATTTCCAAATGTATTGTCGGCTCCCTCTCCTTTCTTTTTTTCTACATTTTGTGTTTCAGAGGCGGTGACAATATGGCAGAATACTTTTTCTCCCCGTAAAGTAAAGCTTGGTACTGTATACTTTATCTGGAGAATGAGTCTCTTATGTGGATGGTAGAAACTAGCTGTTTAAGCAACTTCGAGCATGTTCCATATAGCCGACCCCAAATTCTTATGGTTAATGCTTGCTTCTTGTTTGTATTGCTAGTTTCCTGAATATTATTAGCTATTTCTTCCTCTGAGCTTTGACCTAAAGTTGTGAATCTTTTTCATGTACAATGTATTGATAGACCAACTGTGCCTTTACAAAGAGTTTTCAGCCAGAACGATTTGTTAAATATCAGGTTTGAATGAACACAAGTGATGTAGGACAGGAAGAAACGAAATAATAACACAAAGATAGATGGACGTCCTAACAAAATCGAACAAAGGGTAAAAGTTTTAACCTAAAACAAACAAAGAAACCTTGAGTCCTGGCAAAGAACAAAGAGTTCCAAACTCTTTCTAATAAACACCATTGTTTATTTCATAAAAGTATCATCTCCAGAAAAATACATCATAAGGGTTATATTTATAGAACTAGCAGAACCAAATGGGCTTGGGCCTAATCTACCTAGGAAGTAAATTCAGAAAACTGCAAACAATATTTCCCTAACTTAAATAAAATAACATCAAGTTAAACTAAATATTCTGCATCAACGGGGATTATGAGTTTTGAGAACTCCTTGTTTGATTTACTGATGGAAACACTGTAGATGTGTGTAAAAGTAAAAAAACAAAAAGAGGTTTGTCTGTATCTCATAGTTATTTACTGGTTTGATGGGTAAACATCCCTTCCCCAAGATGATGCTCCTGAATCTGCTTTTCAATGTTTAAAAAAATGGGCATCGATTGCTTAAATAATGAGGTGGATAACCCTGTCAAGCTCTAGGAAGCTTCTCTTCATGGTTATGATTTATGTGGAGTTCTTTCTATGTAAATGATCTTCACCATTTTTTATCCCTCGTCGGTGTTTCAAGTTGTCAACTACGTTAAATTTTATCTTCTTCTTATATAATAATGTCAGAGTGAAGCTGTGATGTTCTTCTGAATCTGTACCTGCAACCATCAGATGTGGCAGTTTGATTTGATTTATGAATCCGCTTTCCAATCTTTACTTTCCCTGCACAACTTTCCACTCTGTCATTTTTGTCACTTGTGCATTACTTGATGTTAGCTCGATCTGCGTACTGGAGGAAAGAAGTCACTAGCTGATCCTCCTAAGCAGCTGTTGACTCTGAAATCTTGTGATATAAGTTCCACTAGGCCTCATTTACTTCTTGTTGGTGGGAGGTATTATTTTCTGGCAACAATTTGTTTTTCTTGTATTCTCCTTTTTTACTCCTTTTGCTGATTTCTTCTTGTTAATGCTTGCAGTGATGCTTTTGCTCGTTTATATGATAGACGAATGTTGCCACCGCTCTCATCCTGTCAGAAGAAGTTGTCACCACCTCGTTGTGTCAACTATTTTTGCCCGATCCATCTGTCTGAACGTGTTAGTGTGCCATTTCACATTTTACTGACACTGATAATTATTAATTGACCGAGTGCTTGATCATTAACTTTATTGTCTGAAGTTCTTTGTGTTTTTCTTTTCATATTAGTGTGACTTTTGTTGGGCTTTTAGGTTGATAGAGAACAAACTTGAGGAATAGTATATCCTTGATGAATTGTAGAGGCTGCTGTAATTTTAGTTTATGTCAACATAAAGCCGTATCGATCATCTGTTGCTTTATTTGAATTTAAGCAGTTGTGCATCACTGCTGCTTTTCATCCAGGGAACAAGCTATTTACCGTAAGGACAGATATTGTAGCAGCCCTAATATGCGCCATAGGTTTCCTAGATCATTTCTCCACATGTTTAAGGTAGGTAAAGGTTTCACAAGTAGACATGTATATTATGAATTAACTATAATAATAATCTGAACAGAAAAGAATTGGGAGAGTTTCTAAGTGACCAACCCATATAGTCGGGAGATGTCTTTAACTGAATTATACGTGCTTTGAAACAAGACATTTTTCCCATTCAGTGCTTCTGATTTTGTGATGTATATTAATTTCTGAAGCGAATAGTTCTATATTGTAGCATTGTAGAGTTCGTTCTCTGGAAGCTGTGCTATTGCTGAATTTAGATGACTGATTATTTTTCAGGGTCATTCTAGCTTGCATCTTACTCATGTTACGTTTAGTCCAAATGGAGAAGAGGTTCTCCTCAGTTACAGTGGAGAACATGTCTACTTAATGGATGTTAATGATGGTGCGTGTTTCTGAATTTTCTCCTCTATCCTCATCTCTTCTTTCTCTTTTTTCGCCTCTTTGGAAACTGAGTATGTCTTAGCCATGCTGAAGTATTTTTTCCCTATAAAAGGGTTTGTCCAATTGTCTTCTCGGCCTGATTGCTCAAGCCAACAATGTTTTGACACACACTTGTATTATTGATTTTTCGGAATGTTCTTTCACGATATAAAAAATGATAACACATTTTTGCGAAGTATACAGTGCTTGGTATGATGGTTTAGTTGTCATGTGTTTCCAGCTTCTACGTCCAAAAGTTATTCTCATGGTACCCATAGTGGAAATGTGACAGAAACCTGTTCCTCGAATTCATCGTTAATTTACTTTAGTATGAGCTAAAGTTTGTTATTTTCTATGTCTGAAATTAGTAACTCCTTTATTTTGCTATAATTTGCAGCTGGTGGTAGTGCCACACAGTATTCATCAGCGGATGCTGTTGAAATGATGAGTTTTACTCCAATACCTAACAGACAGGAATTGCCGGCATCGTCATCACTTGTCCACCGAAATGGTTTTCCTTTGAAAAGCAATGCATCTGCCTCGGTGTGTTTATTATCCTTTATCTGTGGATTCGGTAACCATGTCTTGTTATCGGGTTTCGAGTCTCACCTGTACTTCCATCTATAGTTTATGTTTAAGTCAGAGATTAATCCAATTTTTATAGCTCGACAAGTGCAGAAAACTGGTTCAAATTGCCGAAAAATCCTTAATGGGGAATGCAAGTTATTTTTATGGAATTGAGGTTTGCAACGAGGTTTTGGATGGGCGCGGTCATGAGATTGGAACAGCGCTGATGCATGAGTGCCTTTGTGTTCGTGCTGCCTTGTTATTGAAGGTGTTGTGAATTGTATCTCTTGTGGTTTAAAGATTCAGCGCATAAGTGTTTTTATGTTATGAAAGGATTACCTTCTCTCTTTTCTTTTCCTCCCTTTCAGCGCAAATGGAAGAATGACACTTACATGGCTATTAGAGATTGCAACAGAGCTAGGAGGATTAATTCTTCCTCATATAAGGCGCTTCATTTACAGGCTGAAGCACTGTTTCAGGTTTGTTCAACAACACATATACAATTGGAGATAGGACCTAATTACCAATATCATTTGCTTGTTTATTGGTTGTTTACCTTGCTACTTGACCTTGCAGTAGTTTACTCCAGTACTGTGTTAAACTTCTAAGCCTGCAGTTAGGATTCATTATAAACTTTTAGTTATAGTGCTTTTTTGACTAGTATAGTTTGGCCTGCATCTCTAGTTTGAGTTCCTTAAATGAGCATAGCAGGGGACACTTGAAATGGATGAGCCATGCTATGGAGATTCCCTGACCAACACTTGACAAGTAATGCAAAACATGCCATATAAACATTTAACGATAATTGGATTTATGTGTTTCTTTTCTTCTAGAAGGTGGCTTGATGACTGTCCAGTAAACTCTTATTGAGTCTACATTTATAATCAACATGATCTGTGTACTTGATAACTTTTTTTTTTAACTTCTTTGTAAGTTCCACACAACAATCTCAATGCAGTTCTAGCGATGCTCTGTAGTACCCATGCAGGTTCCACTGCCTTCATCCTACTGAAGGCACAGATTGAGAAATAGCTCATCTTTATCTGATGGGACTTTTCCGGTTCTAATTTTCTTCAGTTGTCCAATTGCTGTTCTTCTTGCAGCTGGGAAAACATAAAGAAGCTCTAGAATTTGCTAATGCCGCTCAATTATTGGCACCCTTGGATTCTGAAGTTGCAGATACTGTGGATAATATAAAGAAGCATATCGCTGCTGGTCATAATTCTTAACGTGTTCTATTATGTCCTTATCATACATCATAGATACGTGAGATGAATCAGAAAACTAAAATTGTTTTCATATCTGATTTAGAACCCTTTAAACTTTTTCTTCTGGGTTAGGACTTAGAATTTTTTCTATTACGTAATAATGACACTGATTTCCTCTCTCCCTTAACTAACATGCATGCACACAGCTGAAGCTGAAAAGGGTAACAAGACAAATGATGGAACATCTAAAACTGAGCACAGAACTGGTAGAGTAATATCGTTGACTGATATGCTTCAGCGTTCAGAGGCTGATAGTGATACTTCGCAAGATGGTCCAAGGTCTGACCCAGAAGATTCAGATTATGTAGAGGAATTGGAGTTGCAACTTGAAGCGCCGATATCTGATGACGAACATGATGTTCAACTCAATTTTTTTCCTCACAGAAATTTGAATGTGAGATTTAGAAGAGGCAATTCTTCTACGGAAACTGGTCATGCAAATGATACTTGTGGATCACCTACATTGCCATCCCAAAAAGATAGAACAATTTATCAGGTCTGTCTTCCTATGAATTCGAATGTCATGTTTGTTCGTAATATTAAAATTACTACTGAAAGTATTTATTCATTGTTTTCAGTTTTGGAAACGAAATATATGTTAGCTTTCTTGGTTTTGTTTTTAGAGAGTTTTCTGGGAAGGTAGGAATGTGAAATATGTAACTTCTTTGCTTGTTCCTGCTTTTGTTCTTTTGCTTACACTTGCAGCCTGCTGCTGCAATTGACATGAAGCAGAGATTTGTTGGCCATTGCAATGTAGGGACTGATATAAAGCAAGCTAGTTTCCTTGGCCAACGAGGTATCTATTATTGTATAATTGTTTTCTATTTTCTTGTTATAATTTGTTCGGTAAGTAAAATGCAATTCTTGGACTTTGATGTCAATAATATCGGACAAGGCCAAGTGCAAGCTGCAAGTCCCAGTCATCTCCTGAGACTAATATAGATGAAAACCAGGAAATCTTTGCTGGAGAAACAAAATAAAATAAAATATAATTTTCGATTTGATTTGAAAAAGCTTAAAAGAAAATTGGATTTGTATTTGATACTTAGAAGCACTTCGTCATTGGGCTTCCTCTATTTAAGTACTTGTCAGCAAATCCTATCAACAGGAATCTTGTAACTAAATTGAATCGAGATCGTTGTGATCTATTCGGGAGATTTTACTATAGAAAACGATTGGGGTCTTGATTGTGCTTAAGAAATTAAACTATAATTGTCAACACTTTATACTCCTAAGCATCTAAAGTAACAAGCTTTAAACATGTTCACTATAGATCAAAGAAACTATAACAAGACCATGAGTTTTCCAAGATGAACAAAAACTAATTATTGTAAGGATTTGATGTTTAAGCCACAATTTCCCATTAATAAAAATTCCTTTATGAGCATTCGAAGGCTAGTATTTATTTACAAAATATAGGAAAATGAGGCTTGGGAACCCTAACAATGATATTAAGTTTCCCTTATTAGTCTTGTTAGAAAAAGAGATAATAATAAAACAGAATTGTAATTGTGTTTTCCCACCCTTTTCCATTGTTACTTATCGTGCTCACGTGGTTTGAGATAAGGCTTGGGCCCAATGTATCTTAGGCCTTCCTATTTTCGCAGCATTCTGCACAGCTAGTTCAACTCCAGTTTTGCCCCTCAAAATATCGGAATTTGGGAATCTCTTAAGACTACAAATTGTTGAATTTTTCGTGTTCTTTCCGACCATATAAAGATCATTGAAATTTGAATTTTGTAACAAAGGTTACTGCAGTAATATGGAGCACCTATCAACTTGAACCTTGAACATGCCTAATCTGAGAGAGTTTTTGACTTCACACCATCGCTTGAATAATGAATCATCCAAAAACAATCTTTTGACCTCATTTCCTGAGAAACACTAGCATTGGCATTCTGATATGAGTCAAATTAGCTACAACTCATACCAAGAGCAAAAGTGCAATCCATAGTGTAGCAAAAATATACAAATTTCGACCATTTTCAATCCTATGTAACTGAACCAAGTTTCAAACAGAGTTAATATTGGAGTTGTTATCTTCTGATGCTACTTCTAATTGATTACTATGGCATAAATAAGAGAGTTTTGGATTATGAGGTTCCACTAACCACCCCTCCACTTTATTCCTCTTTCTTTTTGGCGTGTGGTTTCTTAAATGAAGTGTGTACAATTCCATGGGCGCTTTTTGTTGCATGCTGATGGACAAGGCCTATCCATTGGTATCGTTCCATCTAAATCATCCCTATGGACATGTATCTCTTTGCATGTTCAGTGTTCCATTGTAAATTGTGTAGACAGACAGCATGAGCCTAAGACACTTGTCTTGTACATCATTAAGCCAGAAACGACGAGTGGATACTCCCTTCTTGTTTTTTTAGTTATAATCGTGTTACATACTTCTTGAATCTGCCGATTGTCAGATTTGCACCTAAATAACTTAAATGTGTATATGAACCAGAAATTTTCTTGCCCTCCCCTGAGTGTTGGTTAATTTCTCGACGGTTGTTGATAACGTGGTGCCAAAGTTATATAGGATTTCTTTGGTTCTCTTATCTGATTGGCACTTTAATTTCATTGTCGTGGGAATTTTATCTCTCCCTTTTCTGCCACAAGTGCAGTTAATTGAACTTTTTACCTGGAATTGCTCATATCAATCTCTGCATTTTATACTATGATTCAGGTGATTATGTTGCTAGCGGAAGCGATGATGGGAAGTGGTTTATCTGGGAAAAGAGAACTGGTAGACTTATAAAGATGCTCGTAGGTGATGAAGCTGGTAATGAATTTTGTACTCATCCTAGCAACTGGGATATGCATAAATACTGATATAACTAGTTTCTATTTGTAGTCCTTAGTTCCATCCATTTTTCTTCTGATGAACTTCGTAGTGGTTTTAGCATTCACCAATTTCTTATTTTGTCATCTGCAGTTGTCAATTGTGTGCAGTGCCACCCAACAGATTGTGTTGTTGCAACTAGTGGAATTGACAATACCATTAAGGTAAGACAAATAAAATGCTTCCTATCATGATGTTTGATTATTAAATTTGGAAATCAAATGGTTTCAGATTTGGACACCATCAGCTGTGGCTGTTGAACCTGAGACTGAGAACATTTTGGAGGCCATGGAGAGCAATAAACGTAGGCTGTCTCATAACAGGGAAATGATCTTGTAAGCCTATTGAGCAATTATTAATTTCTCGTCTTTTTCCATAGTTTATTGGAGATTAGTGTCTGTCCTGGGAGCATCAAATGCCCTCATTTAGATGGTGTAGTCAATGCTGAAGTTACAAATTAGATTGCAAATTACTTGATACTTTTGCAAGAAGCTCAGGGCTTCGGTGGGTCCTGGATTTTTGCATCTCTCTTTGTGTGTGTGTGTGGTCAGGGAAGAGGAGTTGGTTTGAGGTTTGGGAATTTCCACATTATTATAACTTATTCCTTTTTGCTAAGAAAATGAATCTCTTTATTCTCTTAGGAGTTTGGAAAAACAGCTTATAAAGTGATTATAGTGAAGAAGCCATATTTTAAGTTATTTGTTAAACTAATTGTAATCTTTTCCCATTTATATTTATGTAAGATGAGCTCTGTGCTTCCATGCATGTGAACAGTCTAAGGCTGGTTGCAGATGCTTTTTCTACCCTGAGCTCTGTGCTTCCATGCATGTGAACAGTCTAAAGCTGGTTGCAGATGCTTTTTCTACCTAAGGCAGAAGAAAATTATGCAATCCATTTGTTTTGTTGCAGTGTTCTAGTTGTGTACTTTTTTGGTAACTGCATTGGCCAGATTGTGTTATTAAGTTTCATTTTCTTGAAGTTAATATGATGTTCATTGATATTAGCAGGCCCTATGAACTTTTGGAGCGGTTTCGCATGCATGAATTTTCTGAAGGAAGCATGCATCCATTTGAATGTGCACAAAGTTGAGGTTTTTTATCAATGGTACAGGTTGCTAACAAGCTGATATCTTTTTGTCTCAGATCCTTTTTCTCCGGCAATATTTCTTTCTGTATTTCTAATCTGTTCTCATTTACTGCGTTTTAGATGCTGCTTGAACAGTGTCCAAGAAGTCCAAGAACTTAAGTGTCAGTAGAAGATATGTTGGTTTCCCCCTCCCCCCCTCCAGTTTCTCTGTTTGTTAGGGTTCCTGGTTTCTGAAATGTAAATAATGGTGTTACGCACAAATTTCGAATGTCTATAAATTAAGACTTGAAAAATGATGCTATATATGTAATCTTCATTAATTTTGTGTAATGCGGGTACAATCTTCGATAGTTTACAGTAATAAAAGCTGGTCATTTGATTATTTTCTTCGTACAATTTTGAAATCCCACAATTTTTTCTTGAACTTGAAAAACTTGATATGAACGCTTGTTTTGCTGCTTTATATTTTTTTGCGAATCGAATGTTGAAATTTGTTTAAGACGATTGATCTACGGCTTGAAAGCTTCTTACAGAGGTTGAAGTTTGATGAACACTCGATTCATGGCTTTAAAGGTTTCTTAAGGATCGAATGACAGACTTTGATGAAAAATTTGATTTGAACTTGAGCGTTTGATTATTGGATTGCTTGAACTTGAGGCGAGAAATCAGTGGTGGCTTGTGCTTGTTGGGAGAGTTTTGGCTTTTCTCTATCTTTTCGAAAATTGAAATTGTCTTCTTGAATAAAAGAGGCCTTCTATTTATAGGATTTTGGAGCCGGTCACTTTACCAAAATGTCCCTATATTTTTACATATTTACGATAAGGGAAATTACATAGTTGCCCTTTGGAAGTAAATTGTAAAAATTACATTTCTTTTTGAATAAATTCCATTTTGTATTAAATTTATATAAAGGTTTAAAATTAACAAATATCTATAACTATATTTATTTTGGAGATATTAATTAAAATATATGATTAACTTTAAATTGATAATTATTATAAAATTCTTATCGAAAGTGATTTAATTTGACGGATCAAATAGTCAATTGTTACATTTTATTACATTTTATTAATAAGTTAATTTATGTAATTTTTAATCGAGATAATAAGATGTGGCAGTTTTTATTGACCAAAATTTTTTGTGTGTACAAATGGAATTTCGAAAACTTCTTTGTTTTCAAATTACTGCCTTTTTTATGCGAAAGAAATTTTCGGAACAAGAGAAAGCAACTCAATAAAAATCTGGAGGTGGTTATTATTTTGGATATTGGTATAGTTTAATGAGAGATGGTTTTGGAATTTTCATGATTATTATTTTAAAATTTATTGGGAATCAATGTACCAGATGCATTTGCCTTTAAGGAGCCGAAAAACAGAAAAATTAGGAACTAATAACCAGATTCGGCTGTCAGGTTTTAGATATTTTTGTGTGATTGCAGCTGAGAAACTTTGGAAACCAAAAAAAAAGGGGGGGAACAAAGAGTAAAGTTTGTTTTTAGATATTGAATGAGCTACATGTTAAATGTGTTTGGTGCTTCAGAATAAAGTTTTGCTGCTGCTGCTGCTTGTTCTTTTCATCGACAAATTAGTTCGCGATAACTGATGTATAATTCGATGGACCCTCCTAATTACAATCGTGGTCGTCTTCCTCCCAACGTGTTTCGGACACCATGGTGGTATCTCCGGTGTCCTCTTGACTAAGGTGATTAGTCAATGCTGTTAAAATGCGCAGAATTTATGCGAAGAGTGTTTATCCTTTACAATGCTTTGCGGCTTATCAAAATGAATAATTGTGAACCTAAAGCCGTAGTTAGGAGGTGGCAAAGTATATATAAGTCCAATTTGTTCGGATACGTATAGTCGATAGTGATGCATTGGACCTTTGATAGTGAACCATGAAGCAAGTGCAAAGGAGACGATGTTATTCCATTCAGAAATATCTGTACGAGGGAAATAAATATTCTATGCGTTTCGTAGTAATCACAAATTAGACGTCAATGAAAATTTATTAACTTTGTTAAGGATCCTTTTATCATATATTTTTGAAAAACTTTAATTAGAGTATAATATTCTCATATGTTTTTAGCAACCATATACCTACATAAATACATGCACGCAAAGTGTACACACACACACACACGTGTGATTATGTTAATTGATCATGTCGGTGTTTGTATAGTTTCGTTGCTGAATTCTCACTACATAAAATCATTTTTCATATGTTATACGATTTCAAAATTGGTGCATCATTTTGCATAAAAAATTACTTAATCTAGCAAAAATAAGTTAATGCGCACGCAAATGTGTGTGTCACGAAGGTTGTTTTTTCGGTACTTTGGTCTTTTGTAAAGACATCCAAGTTTCTGATTATTTCTCTTGGTCGTGTGGCCGTCCTTTGCAGCATCTTTGTTTTCCTCTGTGGGGTTTAGGAAATTGCCTAAAGACTTACTCGCAACCAAAGAGCACTCGTATTTTTTTATACTGGTAAAAGTTATTCGTTCAAACTATTTTTGCTATAATTGCGATATTTGTCTACATAATTTTTTGATTATGTGTCTAATGAAATTAAAATTTAAAATAATAAGATTTACCATATTAAAAATTATTAAAATTATATACATATATATCAACTTACCATAAAAAAAATTATACACATAAGTTATTAAATTTAAATTTCATATAAAATCAAGCATAACCCCAAAACATTCATATGTATCTTCACATAAATATAAAATAAATTATCATAATAAAAATTACTAAAATTATATTTAAGAATCAACATACTATTAGTAAGTAAATATTTTTATAAATTGATTTTTAGCAATCTAAGATTCTTCATAAAATTTTTAAATATTTTTCTATTCAATATGAATTTTTAAAAATATTTCATAGTAAGATTTTCACATACCTAAAATTAACCTAAATAACATTATCTTCTATAAATTTATAAATCACTAGAAAACAAAAGAAGAAATACAAAAGGATATCATATCAAAAAATAAATTATCAAAATTAATTTAATAAAATAGTTAAAATTAATATGATAAAAAAAATATAATACACGTAACTTGCGCGCGGATTGCACTGTTGTATAAATAATAACCATTCCAATATTATTTGCAACATCATGGCTTTTATGTACGGGGTTGCAATTTTTCAACAAAAAAGTAGAACTTTTATTAGTCTAAAAAAAATGAAAATATCCACTTTGAAATTTTTAGGTTTTTCAATGCCAAATACATTAAAATTTTCAGCATACTTGCAACCAAAGAAAAAACTCAAATATTTAATAATCATTATAATATTATTTGCAGCATCTAGGATTTTCCGTGTGGGGTCTAGGAAATTGCCTAAGAACTTTTGCAACCAGAAAAAAACTCTACATATAATAACCAATATAATATTATTGTACAGATTATATGTAATTATCTGACAGTAGACACTGCGATTATAGTATTCATTTTTCTATAAATTTGAAACCGTCCAAAACATGTTCGCATCTCATTCTTTCTGTGTTAAGTGACAATCTGCTTACCTTTCCACTCTCTCTCTCTCTCTCTCTCTCTCTCGTATCTCTCTGATGACAGCGGGAAAAGCAAGTGCTAAAGCAGAATCTAGTCCCACTCCTGAGTGCTGCATGTGTGGTGATCAAGGCCTCTCCTATGAACTCTTCAACTGCAAAATCTGCCAATTCAGATCCCAACACAGGTTTATATCCTCCTTATTATATTTATTTTCATTTTTTGGTGTTCATGTAACAAAAAAATCAAGCATAGAAACTTACAAACATGTTTGTTGCTGTGATTGTTTACTTAATAGTATATTATATGTACAGATAATCTATCCAAATAGATGTTCGTACATCTAATTGTGCAAAGGTATATAACCAACCTCAAATCAAAGATTCAATCGCCTGCAATAAAAAATTGATCAAATCAAGGGATTGAAATGCGTTGTTGCACTTGATTTTAATCATAGCATACTTGAATTGGCATAAAAAATAATTATATGTATTTTTTTGTAGGTATTGTAGCAACTTGTACCCAAAGGCTGAGACTTACAAGGTATGCAATTGGTGCCTCTCTCAGAAATATGATACAACAGATAAAATACAAAACTCGTTGAATTCATCTTCATCTCACAAAAACAATGAAAATAGCGAACATGCTATGATCAAGATTAAGAAAAAGAGTGATCAAGGGGGTGTAAAGGGTCAAAAGGGTAACTTGCACTTGCAAGGAAGCAATCCCATCAAGAAAAACAGGCCACCGGAGAGAGTGGCGGTGGCAGATGGACGGAGAAAGTTGATCGCCATCGGTGGATTGAAGGATCGGCTGAGGAGAACAAAGTCGGAAGATATTTCAAATAGTAGGGGCAAACAAGTCATTAGAGGCAGGGTAAGAAGGTACAAGCTTTTGGATGAGGTAGTGTCGAGCCAATGAACGAGATGGGTGCCATCTCAGACGCCAATCGACGTACACATAAATCATACGTAGCAATATATGTACGTGCACGACGGACGATTGAAGTCGTGCTGTACATACAAGAATTGCCCATAAAGATAAAAGCGGTTTTGGTTTTCTTTTTCTTTTAGTTTTTCTCTTGAGAGTGCATTACGGTTTTGGTCTATAGAAATTAACTTTTCTATGTTATATTGCATAAACAAGGAATAATGTTACGCGAATAATGGAAATATATATTGATAATTATGATACATTACTTGGGTATTTACTTCAACCATTTTCATAATTTTTAGCTTCTATTCGACATATTTTGGAAACAATGTAAAA
This sequence comes from Embelia ribes, assembly GCA_001753735.1. Lineage (NCBI taxonomy): Eukaryota > Viridiplantae > Streptophyta > Magnoliopsida > Ericales > Primulaceae > Embelia > Embelia ribes. The sequence goes on along the minus strand of MKEJ01049852.1, from coordinate 673 downwards.
TGAACAAAAATTCAGTAGTTATATGCCTTCCAATTATACTTCTCATATTTTATCAATTTTAAATTTCGATTATGGGGTGATATCTTATAATGCTTAGATTATTGTGGCTTATCATATACATCTTCCACATCTCAATTTCACCTATTATAAAATTCAAAAATTAAATATCATCGTATCAATGTCGAGTGCCAGAATAATTTAAACACGGAAAGAAATTGTATTCTTAATATAAAATTTATTGTAGTGGACGGACTTTTTCATGATGACGAGGATAAGTGAACGGTCATATAATTATTGACTTGACTTTATTTGAGTCAAACGAATGGGTGTTCATATTACTTTCAGGTTCTTTATTTCCAGTTGTACGAGGACCCATTTCACATAACATAAAAAAAAGTGTTGCTCATTATTTGGAAATTGCTTTTCTAATTTATGTATATTGGGAGAAATTTTATGAGGTGAATTTCCAATCTTACAATCATGCGTGGGACATATTTTGAGGGAAAAGTACGTCGTACAAAACTTCACTACCCTTTGAGATTGAGATTCTCATACGAGAACTAGACAAGTATACACGACAAGTGTATAATTTTGAAAAAACTTGAACAAATTCTTAATTACAAACAGAGTAATGACAAATATATAAACAATCATGTACAAAAAGTATACAAAC
>MKEJ01049851.1:0-14191 GCA_001753735.1 Embelia ribes | reverse complement strand
TCCATGATATATCATGTCATTTCCAGCAGATAGGTATGAATAAAGATGTGGCAGATTTTATATCAAGATGTTTGACTTGTCAGCAAGTCAAAGAGGAGTATAAGGGTCCGGGGAGTTTGCTTCAGTAGTTGTTAGTTCCAGAGTAGAAATGAGAGTTGATCACAATGAATTTTGTAGTTGGGTTACTGAGATCGAGAAAGGGGAGTAATGCAATATGGGTTATAGTTGATCGGATCACAAAATCAGCCCTTTTTTTCCAATTCATACGACTGATTTAATTGAGAAACTATGTCCAAAGTACATTGATGACAATGTTCATTTACATGGAGTTCCCATGTCCGTTGTTTCGGATTGGGATTTGTGTTTCATTTTGCAGTATTAGTCTGGTCTTTAGGAAACTTTGGGATGAAACTTTCACTGAGTACTACGTTTTATCCGCAAGCAGATGACCAATCTTAATGGACGATTCAGACGTTTGAGGACATGATTCGAGCATTTATTATGGATTTTGGGGGAAATTGAGAGGAGCATGTTACCTTAATCAAGTTTGCTTATAATAATAACTATCATGTGAGCATTGAGATAGGAGCCTTTTGATACCTTGTATGGGAGATCTTTTTTATTGCCAATTTGTTGGGCTGAAGTCAGAGATAGTGCATTGCAGGGTCTGAATTTAGTTCAGGAAATGATCCAGAATGTGCAATTGATAAAGAGAAGTTTGGAAATGTATTTTGTGACAGATTTTTTTGAGATACTGTTTCCACGTGCTTTTGTTTCCTGGTAAATAGTCACATTTTGCATATACAGTAAGAGTTATTTCTTACGGACCATAATAATATGATATCTCCAATGCGGAGTTCCTGCTATGTAGTTTTGATTCGTGACAATTACGATTTATTTACATTTGTCCATGCAATAATTAATCAACAATCTGTTTTCATTTCTTTGAAAAAGCAAGACGCAATATTTTTATTTTTAATTTTTAAAAGTAAATCAGAAATACACAATAAACCTTGATTTTTAATTAGGTTCTACTAGCGATAAAAATTTTAAAAAGCAGGATAGCCTTTTCCTTACGACCTTAGCCATATTGGACAACCTTTCTGGTATATAATAAAATAAGGATGGAAATTTTATACATATAAGTACATATATCTAGTCATCTTTAGATACGTTATTGAGAGACTAACAATATTGTTATGAATGACTAATCTCTCTTTCGTGTCAATTGATGAATAAATGTATATAAAAATTTCCTACATATTTGTATGTATAAAATCTGTATCCATAAAATAATTGTATTTCTGTCTTTTTGTTCAGTGAAAATTACATTTAGCCTGCGTTGAATCATGATTGAGATGTAATTTGTGCTCCTCGTATGGTTTACCGTTGGTATGAAAAGATCCCATATTTTCTGTTTTTGTAGCATTTGTGTTCATGGGTACATAGTTCAATGACCAAATGCATATGGTCGGTAGACACTTCTCACATTTTAGGGAAAAGTTAATTTACTCGAAAGTTGAAAATAAATTCACTGCAATAGAAATTGATGTAGCAAATTGCAAATGAAAATTCAAAATAAAGGTTATCACACTTTCATTACGAACAAGACGTTGTTACGCTTGGGCACACATAAAGCCGTTGCTTGTAGCAAATGCAACAAATCCGTGATTCGAACATCGTGCTAGAATATTTGTCTCACGGATATATTATTATGATGATAAAACAGAAACACAAGTTTAAACACGCAAAATAAAGGAAAATATATGAAAATGATTTGGCGGTATAGATGCCAAACGAGTTATTATCTTGTTTCAGAAGTTATCCATATCAGAGTGCTTCCATATCCTTCTCGGTACAATAGTTGAAGCAATTTTTGGCGGTGTAGATGCCACCGTCTTGTTGGGTGATGACTACTTTCCCGTTGGTGAGAGTGTCACGTTGGGTGTAGGAAAATGGTACGCGGCATGTTCCTCTAGTCGCCACCATAATTATCTATAAGTATCACAAAATTTATTAAGATCAGGCGATCAAATTTTTTTATGATACTTAATGAAGTGTTATGAATTAGCATATGATAAGAGCTCCCATTATGAAAAAGGAAAGGTAAGGAAAAAAGTAAACATATATATATATATATATATATATATATATTATATATATATATATATGTATACACAAATTCACCAACTACCTATAGGTCTGTTGCGATTTGTTATGCTTCATTGTCATGTTTGTGCATTGGTACCTCAATGTACGCAATAGCGTGGGATCTAGTTCCTTAATGACGAAATCCATTCAAATCTCTTATTCACAAGCTGTTACTAAAGTGTTTCAAATCATGAACTAAGGTGTTTCAAATCATGAACTAAGGTGTTTCAAATCATGAACTAAAAGCACCCCAAAGTACCGTTACTGCTCAAACAGTACGCCACATTTTGTCACTCTGTTGGAGATTTGTTCAAATACCGTCATTGCACACATCGAGGGTCAACACATAAAAAAGCTTCAACGCTGGTATCAAATAGCAGAACGATGGTAGATTAGCAAACTAAACTCTAAATATCGAAAACACTTGTTAGAAAGATTTTAATGTGGGTATATTAGAAAGAAGCGGTGACTAAAGTAGGTTATATGTAATTCACATTCTATTGGCATTTCTTTTGGCTTTTTGCTATTCCTATGTGTCAATCTGATCAACCAGAAAGAGAAGAAAACAAGAAGAAGGCGAGGATATTAATGGGAGAATTGATGGGAGGGGCCGTGGCTATACTCTTACACTGGAAGAAACCAACTTTCTGGGACGGTGCCGTCCTGCTTGCTCCTATGTGCAAGGTGATCTCCTTCATGACAACGGTTATAAATATTATTCAAGCAAGATTTTAGTGATTAAAACTTTTGTTAAAGTAGTGTGTGTAGTGGGCTATATGCATCGTAAAGTATTTAATTTCATATGTGTATCTTATAGAAATTTCAGAGGGCTCCCCCTTGTCCCATACCAGTCAGTCCAATGTTTACCGCCAAGTGCATTCTCTTATCATATATAACTCGATTACTTTAAAATATGTAATTGCTCTTAACTATCAATTAAGTTCAAAAGACTTCAATAATCTTCTTGACGATGTCATTGTCTAGCTGTGTTTACTTGTTCTTAAAAGCACCAGACTTATTAGTTTTAATTGTACAGTTGGCAGATAAATTGAAGCCGAGCCCAGTGGTGATCAAAGTTTTTGAAAATTTGGGTAGGTTCATTCCGACATGGAGAATCGTTCCGGCTCCCGATTTTGTTGAGGTTGGCTTCAGGCTCCCTGAAGTAAGAGAGGAGGTAAACTTCTCATATTAATACCTGTTCAAAACCTTTATTATATATGCATGAACGTTCACGAGTCAAACATTCTTTTATTTCATGCAGATTCGATCAAGCCCCTACTTCTACAAGGGTAGACCACGACTGCAAACATCTTATCAAATGTTGAACACCACCTTAGATATCGAGAAAAGACTTCAAGAGGTTTGCCACACTTCTTCTATTCGAGATTATTTCTACGTTTGTTCAACTGCCCACTAAGCTTACTTGTATTGTTGTGCTTTCTTTTTATTTTTTATTTGGAGATCAATAAATTCAATTGAATTATAACTCAATTATACATTATGATCAAGCACCCGATAAAGGCGGATCAAGTCACTCTAGAAGCGACAATAGAACAAGCTTAATATGTATTATTCTCTCATATAGAATTTTGGAGTTAATTGTCACAACAATATAGTAGGATATGCAAAAAATTATAAGCTAGTAGTTAAAAGGATATATTTTGGCGCTCTATGAACAAAATCCCGCCTTATTCACCTTGTTTTACATCTCTTTTTATGTTTTTCATTTAACATAGTGCTATAAGCGATACACACGAACTTATAGAAATCTTTTACATCAAGTATATTGTGATATTGCCAAAAAACTTTGCTCTATGAAGAGGTTTCATTTTTCCTATATACTGTGAAACAATAGAGTATGCAGCAATAATCACAATGGCGAAATGTTTACACCTCACTTGTATTTCAGTTTGGTAAACGTAATGTATAATTTTATAGAGTTTGTTAGAACGAATGGTGTTGTGATCGGTTCAAGTGGTTGATAAATGATGTCTATATCAGGTTTCAATACCCTTTTTGGTTCTACACGGTGGAGACGACAAGGTGACTGATCCAGAGGTTAGCAAGCTTCTACATGAATCAGCTTCTAGCAAAGACAAGACCTTGAAAGTGTATCCTGGGATGTGGCATCACCTTCTATTCGGGGAGTTACCCGAGAACATTGAGACCGTGCTCTCAGACATTGTCATTTGGTTGGATGATAGAGTGGCCTCCATGTCAAAAATATAAACTTCGGTTCTTGTTACTCTTGCAATAATGTATACCGGTTGTTTTGCTCCCTATGTCAGGTGCTTCTACACGATTGATGCTTCATATCGACTTGCTCCATAAAATGGGTCAGTGTACAACGTGTTTTACTTTTAACGGTTCCACATTACGTTGTTATTTTTCCTATGCCATGCTCATCTTTTGTTGTTTTAATAGGTTTTCTGTGACTTTTAACCATGGAAATAAAAATGAACACCGGGAATAACATGATACTCGGGGGGGGTATAAAATTTTTTTTTTTTTTTTGTAGAGATGGACTGCTCAAGTTTGGGATATAGATGTTGGTTTGCTACTGTTTTTTTTTAACAGCATTTATATATACTCACTATTGGCAATGATGGGTTGAATAAAAATGTCATTGCCAACTGCAGCTTTAAAAAACAAACTAGATTTAGTAAATAATTTAAAAACAAGCTTTATTTAGCATAAAGTTTAAAAAATAAACTTATTTTTGTATTTTTCTCGTGTTTCTCCTCTCCCCAATTTCTTATTCCTCAATATATGTGCAAAGTCTGTTGTTGTTGTAATGTACCAGTGATGAATCAGCCTGCCAGTGGGCCCAATTATTTTTCTATCCCCCTTCACACTGTTCTATTTCTTTCCGCAATCTATTTCATTTTAATCGTTTCCACTTTGCAAGAAATATTGAAAACAGACTTCTATAGATGTTTCTGCAATTTTTTTACATGATTTTCATTACATATACATTATAGTTACCGAACTAAGAAATAGAAGTGGAAAACAATACGTGAAATGCTACCTGAAAATATAAGAAAAATAAAAAACGGATACAATCAAAATATATGTACCATAAGTGATTCTTTAATCAAATATTCTAAAAACTTACTAAATTTTGTAATTGCCATTATATTTATACTTGTCTACCAAAATTTTGACACTTCAAAAAATAAACTAATTAATAAAGTAGCCATTATTAAAAAAAAATATAAGTATAATAGTTGTTTTTAATCTTAAAAGTGCTAACAAAATTCATTCTTATATTTTTTTTATTAATTTATTTACCTTTTTAATAAAATAATATCAACAAGCCTCCTACAAATTTTCATAAAATCTCGAGTTTCCTAATAGCATTTTGAACATTTCCTTATCGTTTCACTTGAGTTTTGCACGTGTATTTCTATTCATCCGCTAAACGTTTCGGAATCGTTTCCTACTTGTTTTCTTTCGAAATTTTCCCTCTTTGTACTGGAAACGCATTTACATTCCCATCTTAGAGGTGAGCTACCGGTAGCTATGGTATATACATCACTCTATCCAAATTTGCTTTAACTAGAATTAGAAGTTTACGTCCACCATTGCTTTCATGAACAGACCATCGTCATCAGTGTCAACCACACAATTTACTACAAGAAAAAGAATACTTGATGAACCCTAAAAATAATAAAGGGTATGCAAAATAGACCCACGAAAAGGGAGACAAATAAAGGGACTACAAAGCCATGGTGGTCTTCAACTACCATTGCAGAAGCAAACTAAGATGAATCTATCCACACTACAAAATATGACTACTATACACATGTTCAAACCGCATCTTTTTACTCCAAACTACAACTACCAATTCAATAACCAGCTTCAGTTCATCAAGTCAAAGAGGTCACATAGTGTCCAGTTTTACGTCTATGCCTACTAAAATCAGATATAAACCTGAAAGTAAGGCCACACCCTTCAACCTTGCAGCTATAAGGGCGCTCTCCAGTGTGCAACCGCATATGCTCAATTCTAGACCATGCCCACTTGAACGACATGTCGCAACCCTTCCACGGACACTTGAGGGGTCGATCATCATCGTGTACCCGTTGATGAAGCACCGTGTACTTGTGAGAGGTAAATATTTTTCCACATCCTTTGTGCGGACATCGATTACGCTTATGCAACGTTAGCGCTTCCTTCGTATGAAACCTCATTCGACAGTTTTCTAGGTCGCACATGTGGGACCCCTTTTTATTGTCTTTCTTGACCTTGCGTGAGACTAACCCATTCATAGATGTCCTGGACCTTTTTGATACGAGGTTTTCTTTCACTACATTGCTACTATCGATTTCGCCTACTTTTGTGTTTTTGTTCTTGCATGAAACCGAACTATTCAAAGATGTCTTCGACTTTTTGGATTTGGAAATTTCTACCACTACATTGCTACTATCGATTTCCCCTATTTTCGCAAGCTTGGAAGATCTTGGCCTCAGCCCTTCGCATGGACTCCTCATAAAACCATTGAAATCATATTGATTATCCGCTTGTAGATCCAATTCTCTTCTTCTTTTGCTTCTGTCTTTTGCCTTTGACTTTTGGCAAACCATGGTTAAGCCAGCATTCTCGAGCTGATCCTCGTCGGGCGACGAATGATAATCATTAGTGTCCATCTCATCAACAGAATTGGTTATTGAAACTTCCATACTCACCTCTTTTGAGACCACTGAAGACCAATCAGTTGGTGTATCATTATTGATGGCAACAGGTTCTTTCCCATTATCTTCAGTTGTGCCTTGAATATCTTGTTCTTCAACACAATTACCTAACTCCAAGTTTACAGGAAAAATCTCTACCTCTTTCTCCTCTCTCAGCGACTCGGTCATCGCTTTTAAGGAATTACTGCCGCATGAGGATGCCAATCCAACAAGATCTGAGGTCCCCTTCATCGAAACAATCCCTTCTGAGCTTTGGTCTTCACAATTACCAACACATCCCACATCATCAATACTGACATCAGCAGTATTCATGTTTCCATCCTGAACAATTGAATTTTGAGGAGCTTCAACAGCAACGACTACGGAACAAGAACTTTCGGCATTGAACGTTTCAATTTTCGAAGTGATTTTATCTACCTCTGTTTCATTTGGCATCATAAAACCATCCCCTGCTGCTGAATCATTAGAACTGCACTCAGCAATTTGAGTCCCTAAAGTGACTGAACAAACGGTTAGTGATGAAACAGAAGCTCTACTACCAAACTCCAATTCAAAATTTCCATCAGAAGCAGGGAGACCTAGACCTGAAGATTGTTTTCCCATACTCCCAATTTTAACACCACGGTCCTTCAAGGATCTATCCTGGATATCGTGTTCATTTTTATCACCACAATCAACAATAGGAGCTAAATCAAGAACTTGCTTTGTAATGGTCTTATTATTTATAGAATTTCCAGGCTTGCATTTAAATCTTCTTCTCGAATATTGAATGAGTTTAACCTCCTTTCTTATAAAGCCGGCATCTGATTTTACTTCATTTCTAATAATGTTGGCATCTGATTTCACTACCAACACTTGACCGTTTTCCTTTGACATGCTCTCATTTGAATTTCCGAGTGCCGATTTCCCCATTCTAATGGGCTCAGATGATTTCTTTAGGTTGCGTTTTGAACGAGATTTGGTGAATGGCCACTTAAGATCGACTGTGCCATAACTGGAATTTGTGCCGGAGAACAATCTACCCAATGCCAGTGCATGCTGTTCCGGCTTATGTGGGGAACTCTTCCTCACTTCAACACAATGACGTAAGTTGAAGCGTAAGTTTGAGGTCCAGTCTTTTCCACATTCATCGTGTTCTTGATCATCAATAGCAAGATCAATCAAGTTTAAATCATATTGTGTCGCATTATCTAGAGGTATTTCATTGTACATAAAAGGACTGCCAATTTGCTCCGAAATGACTGCAGCATGAGCCTTCATTTTCTTAAAATCTATACGAATCAAAATCATTATCAGTGTATTTCTCGAAAAGGAAAAAAGAATATCAGCATCAGTGTAAACAACGGATCAAAAGTGAGGATGCCAATAGCTAATGTTCTTACTGTTATATTTTACCTAGAAGTAAATTTGTTTGTATCCTCCTTCCTACACAAATGGGGCTTGCCTTGTGAGTATAATAATGAGAAAAGAATAAATTCTACTACGTTGTGGTTGTACTTGCGTGATAAACTTTCCTTTCAAAACAAGGAAGTAAAGAAATAAAAAGGAAAGAAAATCAATGATACGAATTTTAGACCAAAGCCAAGGACAAAGAGAACCAGTTTGAATTCACATGCTGGCAAAGTTCTATATAAAGAAGCCAATCTACACGCAGAATTTTGTGTTACCTGAGTGACAAATTACAAGAACATTTGCTCCACCTTTGGAATGCAACATATCCACAATATTAATCGCATGCTCCAAGCAGAATACCCGTGGTCTAAGAAAACTGCTGGTTGAACACCATCCGTTCTCAAACTGGGGTTCAACAGGAACTTTTGGGACATCTAATGGACAAGGATCATGACTAGTAGATAGAATACCACTTGGAGATTCTCCATTCGAATGATAAAGTAAATTGCTCCCACCCTGCTCAACATTCTCTGTAGTTCCATCTGAAATGAAAACAAAATGGCATTGCTTATGTTCCTTGAAGTAAATAAAACTATGTTAAGGTAGAACTTTGAAGACTTGAGGCTTGGTAGTGAGACTGTGTTAAGGTTCAACAGAAGGGACCCACTCACCTACTCTTTATTACCTTTTAGAAAGTAAAAAAACATCAAACATAAAGAATGCACCACAAGAATTTCAAACCCACTCACCTAACTCTCTGGCTCTATTGGATATGTTCTAATAGGGTAAAGCAACCCAATTCCCAAGTCAGTTGACAGAATAGTCAAATAGGGAATAACAGGAATAAAAAGGAAAAGGGAGTCAAATAAACGAGGTTGATGAATATAACGAAAAGACTGGCCAAAAAGTTGGGTTTCAGTACCTGGAACTGGATCAACCATGTCATTAGCAACCAGAGTTGAATGAGAATGATCATGTTTTGACACTCCGGCATCTTGCAAAAGATCAAATGTTGCTCTCTCAGAAGGTTGAACCAGAGTCATCAATGGAAACCCAAGAATCCCACAAGCCACACATGGTAATGACCCAGAATCGAGTTGAAAATCGCCTGACAAGTCATTATCATCCATGTACAAATCATTCACAGTTTCCATATACAAGCTCATGTCCCTAAGCAAGTCTTGGTTATTCTTATTATCGGAAGAGACAATATCTTTTGCGGTGCTAACAGTAGTACTTGGACTACACAGTTCAGGTACCTTAGCTAAAGATGGTAGAGATTCAAGGTCCCATAGTACTATACGGCTAGAACATCTCTCAAGAACAATGGTTAACAGCTTGTTTTCACTTAATATATCATCTACGAAAGCTTTCTTCACCGGCAGCTCTCTTCGATCCTTCTGACGATCCCTCAGTCGAGAGCACCGTGCTCCTGGCAGTAAGGATCTCGGTACTCTGCAATTCAGGCATTTACAGCACATCAAGCCTTTTCTAACAGAAGGCCCTCTAATAGTAACCCTACTAACAGCATACAAAAAGAGAAACCATTATCACTAAAATAAAGGATTACAAATATTTTCAAATAACTCATGGAAAGCTGTGTTGTAGAAGAAAACAACAATTGGACATAAGTTTAGAACTTTAAAGGCAGCTGAAGAGTATACAAATAACAACTGAGATATCCCGTGACTTTGTAGTTTGTAACGAGGAAATATCCTAATATTCCGTCTCCAATAAATTACAGTGACATCTAGTTTCATGAACAAAAACTCATCATCTATCATTCATGGTTTTGCACTTTGGAGATGCTTATCTCAAAAGCAATCAGTTTGAAGGTATGTTTTACATACATTTTTCAATTAGCTGTTGAGGGGTACTCTGCCCCTCTTCATTTACCCTCCCCCTCTTCTCTTCCTTCTTATTCATCTTTCTATAATTGTGTTGGATAATGGATACATTTCCAGGTTGGATATCGGTGGGTTTTTTTTCACTTAAAAATTGGTAAATAATTTGTTTTGGAGTAAAACAAGATGAACAAAATAATATGAAATTATCCCAGGAAAATGATGCAAGCATATTTTCAACATTATAATTTTCTTATTGTGCATCTACAAAATTTAAGTTTATTTTTTATTTAACTTTTCAAAGGAACTTTTTTTCCCCGAACTAATTTATAGGCATATATTTACTTCCTTCTTATTTTCAATCAGAATGCTTTTATTTATTAATAATAAATGTTTTTTATTGTTTGTTTTATATTTATTTATTTGCTTTGTAATTTTTACTTGTTCATTTTGTGGTGTATGATAAAAAAAAATGAGAAGAAGCTAAACATACAATTGATTTGGTTTTTCAAAAGCTTTTTCTGTGTGATGGATCATGGATGGTTATGTTCCTTGCACATAACCTACTTCAGTTATCTATTAAAGTAAAACTGGCCAAACGTAGTAAAAACCATCCAAATTGAAGTGATTGTAACATTTTAATCAGATGTTTAGTACTAGAATAGACTTGAGAGCTAGAGAAACATCAAGAAAAGTTTACAGTAGTACTCGTAATTTTTCCTTGATATCTAAGATTTCACTCCTTAGCCATAAAATATAACTTGAAGTTCATCTTTTGATAGGTTCTCTACCTTTGATAATTAGAACATCATACATATATCACATCAAATTTTCATGTGAACAATAAAATGCTAAAGGTTCCACCTCAGGTAATAATGAACAGGCTCAGACACCAGATGCAGCGAAGGAAAAACATGCAGAGCCAAGTGAATAAATTCAACAAGCCAAAGCGCCATAGTGCCGACTCATTGACGGCTGGGCTGTATCCATTTATATGTATATTACAGTATCTGTGTGCATACATATACGGGGAAAGAAACAAAACAAAGAAGAAAACTGCATAGATATAAATAATTTTCAGGACGGAAAGTGAAAAACGAATTTCAACCCAAATCGTCCCACATAAGGGAGGGGGAGAAAAAAAGCAACTTACAAAAAGCATTGAGTAAGCTTTGAAGAATGAGAACTACCCTAACAGCATAAATATTTCAAGAAACAAGAAAAAGATCCTACACTGACCTTGAAACAAATGACATGGTCAACAGGTAGAGCAGTTGTTGATGGGAAAGCATGGGAAGATAGTTCATAGCAGCTCTACGCACAGCTGCTTCCTTAGCTACTTCAAGCCACTTTGGAGTTCCAAAATTAGCAGCTTCCCCACAATTAAAACCTAGATTGCAATTACACATGCTCTAGCCTCTATGATTTCCAACAACACACAATAGTAGAACCCAAAACAATCTCAAAGAAAAAAGAGATCTTAAGCAATCAACATAAACTTCCTATATATTTAGTAAATCTACCGAGATAAATGAAACTGACTTTTAGATAAACACAAAATGATGTGGAGAAAAACAGAACATTCAAAAGCAAAATAATGGTTTTAGCAGAGATATTACAAAAGCCCAGAAAAGACAGATTATACACATAGATGGCTCACAAAGGAGAACAACAGTGGTAAAGCCTTCAGCAACTCAACACATTTACCCCATTGCAATTGTCCTTTGACGAAGAAACATTACATAAATAATAAAATGCAGCTAAAAATAAACGAACCCAATCTGCGACATACTTGTAAAAGATGTGTTTCGATGAATGTTTTTTCTGAGTCTACCCTTCAAATAGCATTTAATATCAGTGGAACCAAAGGCAGTCTTCAAAAATGACAAGAAGTGTAAAAGCAATTACCATGGCTGAATCCAACATGATAAGCCCGTGGAAAAGTCACGACAAATTCACCAGGATTCTGCACTAACCTGAAGAAACCACATCAGAATAAAACAACTGTAATTTTAGCAAAACAAGGTCAAATAGAGACTAAATACCAACTGTGCTAGAAAAGCCTACCCATACTTACATTGATTACGAAATTATAAGTTATTAAGATAATAAGGTCAGAAAGAACCAAACATGAGGTCCGTGAAAAGAAATCCACCTGCAACATGGTATGCCTGAATCAACGACGATTTCAGGAGATAGAACAGTTGTCTTCTCACCCAACATTGTTAGCGCAGCTGGTGCAAAAAAAGAGTTGAGCATAAAAAACAGAAAGTCATCAAGTATCTCTCACACTAACTTAGGATGTGCAGAAAGTGTTACCCAGAATGACAAGAATGGAATAAAAACAGCATGTTCAAAGAAGAGTCATAAGTCATTTATCAATTATATATCCAACTAAAAAATAAAAATCCAGTTCTAATACAATCAACCGAAAAATTAGTGGACACAGCATTATTTTTAATTTGATGACCCAGGTAGAGGAAGGGGAGAAAAAAAACAGATCACAATCTTGTAATCAGCCAACCAGGCAACCCCACATTCCAATACTTTTCAATCGCATTTGTTAGTCATTCAAATGCACGTGATGTAGATTCACAAAATGCTCAATGACATAAAGGATCAATCTATACCTGCAATGAATCCCAAGCAACACTAATTGCTGTCATTAAAACCTTTTAAAAAATTAATAATAAAAAAATTAAAGATCCCCTGTTTTAGTTGAATTAATTAAAAATAGTAATGAATTGAAAAAAATATTTTTTTGACCAAAAATTACAATTTTTATAGAGGTGAATTGCACATGCTCGCCATAGTTTGGTCCAAATTTTCATTTGGTACCCTTTGTTTCAGTTACAACAATTAGAGACCCAAAATTTGAAAAGGTGACGAACTGGTCCCTGAATTTTACAAAATGTGGTGTAGCTGACGTAATTTTCTAATTCAAAATTGCGAGTAGGAAACTATTTTAGCATAAACCATTAATTAAAAAGAGCTTCAATTTTGCAATAAATTCTGTCTGTCATAGGACTAATTTCTGTTACGTTTTTCAAAGCTCGATGATCATTGTAGTTTCAATAAAAAAGCACGCGGACCAAATTGATTTTTTAGAAACTACAAGGACCATTTCTCAGTAACCCTCACAAAATTTTATTTTATCAAGACATTTTTTTTTTAAATATAGAGATTTTGTACGTATATATGCAAAAATTATTTTCTTACACATATCCCTTCCAGATATTGATATGTAACGGAAATAAATTAATATAATATATAAAAATAAGAAGTAATAGTCAATTTTCTACTTACCGGATCCTAAATGTACATGTGTATCAAAATACACTTTTTTATTTTTTTGAATTTGTGGTTTCCGTCTGTTTATGCTATTCGACTAGTTCATAAGATCCAGTCTTTCGCACCCACGATAATTCCCAATATGGACCAGTGTTCAACTTAGCAAGCTAAGGGGTATGGCCCCAAGTGCGGCACATGTGAATCAAACTCCTCATCTCATGATTGAAATCATAAGTACCGATCATTCGACCACTAGGCCGACCCCTTGGAATTTGTTTAGTGCATTTTCTGGCCGACTATATATATGCATAAAATTTGCTACCTAGAAAAAAATAAAAAGGGTACTTTTTTTCACCCTTATTTCCTTATAAATACCACCCTAAAATGCTTCACAAGCCTCTCCCCCTCCCCTCTCCCATCACTCACTACCCCATAGTTTTTCCACATCTAGTGTTGCTCTGATCAAACTAGTAACTCTGGAAATTCCCAAAACTAGCTATTTCCAAAAACACTCAATTTCAAAAACAAAAAAAACATTGATGCGAAGCCAGTTAATGTTGTTATTGATGTTTGAATCAGTAATATTTGATCATCATGTCTCCCATAATCAGTGAGTTGTACCTCTCGGGGTTTATGATAAATTCGACATATAGGCGCCGCACCCATCTCGTTCAGTCCTTCTCCGTCGTCTTCCTCTACTGGTTCTACTACATCTCATAATAATATTAATTTCCCCCCAATTATATCTATAGTAGTACTAATAATAATAATCTACTGCTAGTGTTTTGTTTTCATTTTTTAATTTTTTTTTTCAATTAA
>MKEJ01049836.1:0-12415 GCA_001753735.1 Embelia ribes | reverse complement strand
AAAACTTTCTAAAATATATACTATTTAATAATTTTTGAATAGGTTCATTAATTTTTTAGTCAATTAGGTGAGTAAGAATCAAATTCGAAAGTTTTTCCTAAGATGAGTGATATTTTATATATACTTATATATAGGAACTTCCTATATACTAGCATATATTGACACTTAGAAGAGATAATGATTTTTAACTATAACATTTATTTACCTTTTCTATGTGTTAATATTCCCTTCCCTGAGTGTCAACACATGTATACAATTATATAAAAAATTCCTACATATATAAAATCTCACTCCTTTCTAAAATTAGCAAGCTCTAATAGTTTTTTTTTTTTTTTTCCGGCTTAATTATTGATGAAATGGGGTTATCCTGGATAAGGAGGATAGATTCTTTCCAGTTCATCCTAGCCATAAATTTTTAAATAAGTAATTAAAATTAAATAAATAGAATTAATTTTTTTTTATAAAATTCATATATTTAATCTTTGACACTAATTTAAAAACGAAAGGATAAACCCTCGCCTACCTTGAACCCCCTTTAATTATTAATTAAGTGTTCCTCGTACACCCAACGACTCCTTAAAAGTTTGGGTTAATTATACTTTGACCCATACGATTTATAACAATTTCAAAAAACCCTTTGAGGTATCTGAAATTACAATATACCCCCACAAGGTTTTTTTAGTCAATGCACTTTACCCTTATTGTTTACAAATATATTACTTTTATTAAAACATGGTAATTGTTTCCTTAATATAATTGAATATTAAGTTTTAAATTAACAAAATAAATCAATAAATTAAGGGTAACATGTTCCTTACACAACAAAACAAAATCAAACTTGAGTTATAATATGGGTGCAAAGTATAATTGTTGATACTTTAGGATAATGTGAAATTGTAAGAAACCTCATGGGGCAAAGTGTAATTTACCTTAAAATTTAACCCGTGTAGATATATGAGCATCCCGTGTGGACCGGGGGTGGATGAGTACATGTATATTCTGGTGAATTATACTAATGGTCTCCATAATTGGATCAAAAGTCAACTTTGTCCTATAGTTTCAACTAAAACACTAAAGTACACCTAAATTTTGAAAAACGATCCCAAAATTATACAGAAAGTCAATTGATATGCTAGAATATCATATCATTAATATAAAATTTTTATTTATAATTTTAGCATTGAATTTGAAGTGTATTTTTTTTTTTACTTAGGCTCAACTCCTCCAAAAAAATTTATACTTGTGCGTCCTAAATCAGTCCACGCTTGGTTGGATACTATATGATTATTTTTTCATAAAAAATAAACAAGGCACAAAATTTACTACAATGCACCTGTTTCTTCCCATCATTTAGTAAAACGTATGGTACTTTTCTAAACCGTGTGGACCACAATTCTTCCAATCAAAATTATAGGGGACAAATAGAACTCTGTCAAAACTATGGGGACCTGATATTCACATATTACAGGTGGCGGGATTCTCGTATGCAAAAGCCTCCCCCTATTTAACCGCCGATTCGTTAGGCCCTCTCTCTCTCTCTCTCTCTCTCTTTCTCTGTGTGGGTGCGCTCTTTCACGAGAAAGCTGAGATCAATCCCATCTTCGAGATATATATATAAATAAAAATAATAAGTAAACATATTTACTTTCTTATCCTTCTGCAAATTAAAGTCTATCTAAAATCCTAATTCACATATACATATACAATTATATACATACTATATTTGTCGAAATCTCTCGCCGTTCGATATACATTCCATCCATGGATCCAGATTACGCCTCTTTCTCTCTCTATACAATCGATTTCTGCTCCTATCGAATCAAGAGGTAATTTTATGTTATTTTATATTTTCAGATTTTATTTTGTTATTATGTGTTTTATTATTAAATCCATAATAGATTTATGCTCGTATCGAATTAAGAGGTAATTTATTTATCCTGTTTTAGGTTAATTGGATTTACGCCTTTTTTTAAGAAAAATCGTTCAGAAAATTAGTATCTAATGCAGATTTTGCATGTTCTTTTACTTTGATTTTACGCATTTTATTTGTTTCCTCTCCTTTTTAGCTTTTATTTCGATTTTTCCTCCTTTTTTTAAGGAAAAATCATGAGCATTTTGATATTTAATGCCGATTTTGGATATTTTTAGCAGAATTTTCGTGTTTTTCGACGTTCAGTAGTAAAGAGAGAGTTCGTGATTTGGGGGAGGAGAAGAAGCTTCTGTGAGTGATTATAATAATAAATAATAATGGCAGATAAGAAGAAGTATCCGATCGGGTCAGAGAATTACACGTTGTATGAGGAGATAGGGCACGGTGTGAGCGCCTCGGTGCACCGAGCGCTATGTATTCCTCTCAACGAGATCGTCGCTATCAAGATTCTCGATTTCGAACGTGATAATTGTGATCTGGTAACAAATTTCATATGTTTCAGATAAATATGCATGCATGCATGCAAGTGTATAGTGCCACATATGATGGTTCCCTGGCCTTTACTTGTTAATTTCTTAAGGTGTTTTGGGACTTTTGAATTAGTTTGAGATTTTTTTTATCAGCATGAAACTTGTAACCACTCAACTTGCTAAAATATGTTGCAACTTATAAGTAAATAAGCCTTTATTGGAGTTAAGTCTTTTGAGGTGGTCCATGATTACATGTGGAATGTAATAAAATTAGTGGTGAATCCATGTAAATGCTTTTACCCGCAGAACATAGAATGGCACATGGACCCTGTGTACATAGAGATGCATAAGGAAAATCTAGTTATTAAGGTCTGGAATGGTTAAGGGCTCTCTAGTCCTTACCTTGATTACTGGCACTTTTTATTCGTTGTTTGTTAACATCCAGAAGTACTAATAAGAGATGACGATAATATGACGAATCATAAAAATAACATATACCACAAAGATAAAACAAAAATAGAAAATTAGCATGGTCCGAGGGAGGCACTTGCCTTAGCACATCAGGCGCTAGTGCCTTAATGCATCAGGTGCTAGTGCCTTGGCTCAAAGCGCTTGCTTAGGCGATTGCTTTAATGATGTCGCCCGCCTTGACCCATATGAGGCTACTTGGACTCACCTCACCTCACTCGAGAACCTAGGTTAGCCTCTGGAGAGTTTTTAATAACACTGGCATCTGCCCTAAACATGAAGTGCGATCCTATGCAAGTGTAATTTAGAAAAACAGGAGAAAACATGGAGTCAGAACTACCAAAATCTCAATAAAGTGTGGTTCGAGAGTAAGACATCAAGTCTGCATCTACTAATTACAATTTTTGAGCCTGTCAATATAGTTGCGGGAAAGTAAGGATGCAAATTCCCTTCAACTTCAATATTGTGTCTATTTATTAAAAATTTTCAAATAAGAATCCAACAATCAAACCATCCAATGTCTTTAGGTAATGGATCTCCAGATATTAAGAAATGCAGAAGCTAATCAAACTGTCTCCATCCATTCTTATTTGGGCTAATAGAGGAAGATTAGGTTCTTAACTAGGCTAGCGAAGCAGCTATGGGGGAGCGTAAATTTTCTTTCAAGTGTGGATATAAAGTATCTAATATACAGTGTGTTTCTTTGTATGGCATCCTTATTACGCTTTATCAGCTTGGTCTCGGAATGATTTAGTTTTTCACAACTAGCCTTTTCGAGTTTCTTGCAGAACAATATATTCCGTGAAGCACAGATCATGATTCTGGTCAACCATCCTAATGTCCTTAAATCAAACTGCTCATTCGTCAGCGACCATAATCTGTGGGTCGTTATGCCATACATGGCCGGGGGTTCTTGTTTACACATATTGAAGGCTGCACATCCTGACGGCTTTGAGGAGGTTGTTATTGCGACTGTATTGCGAGAGGTATTGAAGGGCTTGGAGTATCTTCATCAGCATGGACATATTCATAGAGATGTCAAGGTAAATGACTTGATGTTGATACTGATCTTTGTAATTTTGTCATAGAGGAGAACAAAGAAATTTTATAAACAAGATATTTCGTAAAAATCTATCACCAACTTGTTCACACATTCTCTTTGACTGTTATTTTCCCCTGACACAGGCTGGAAATATTCTTGTTGATGCTCGTGGTGCAATTAAGCTTGGAGACTTCGGTGTATCTGCCTGTTTGTTCGATTCTGGGGATAGGCAACGGGTGAGGAATACATTTGTGGGGACGCCATGCTGGTATACCTTTTTAATTTGCTGGGTTAATTTTTCTTTCCCCCAAAGTGTTGGTTTACGAGGAGACAGTGATTACAGTTGCAACTTTGACATCTGGAGGCTAGTGGTCTTGAATAAACTGCCATCTTGCTTCTGTATCTAGATATTCTTTAATCATAGGTTTGCTGATATCTGCAGGATGGCACCAGAGGTTATGGAGCAATTGCATGGTTACGACTTCAAGTAGGGTTACACTTTTATTTCAACCATTCTCGTTTCCCCTTTATTGTATGCAAACGGTGTTCTTAATAAAACAGTTACACTTTAGGGCTGATATCTGGTCTTTTGGTATCACTGCTTTAGAGCTTGCCCATGGTCATGCTCCTTTCTCAAAGTATCCTCCAATGAAGGTACTTACTCAGGCAGTCACATGCTTTTATCAGCTTCTTATATGAAAAAATTATAGCTAATAGTATTCAACAGGTACTCCTTATGACATTGCAAAATGCACCTCCAGGCCTTGATTATGAGAGAGACCATAAGTTCTCTAAGGTTTGCACCCTGTGAACCTGGATTTGATTTTATGATTCGTAATAATCAAGGTGTGTGAACCTCTCTATTTCCGTTTCATTGAGGATTTTCTGTTTTGTAGTCTTTCAAGCAGATGATTGCGAGTTGCTTAGTGAAAGACCCTTTAAAACGGCCTTCAGCGAAGAAATTGTTAAAGCATTCATTCTTCAAGCAAGCTAGGTCGAATGAGTACATAGTTCGAACACTGATAGAGAAACTTCCTGCTGCTGATCTTGGTGATCGTCTTAGGGCATTGAAGGTAATTACCGTTTCCCCATTACAAGAGCAATTTGACAAAAACCTGCCATATTTCTGTTTCAATTTGGAGAGTCTGCTGATAAGTGTGCATTTATCTATAGAGGAAAGATGAAGACATGCTTGCTCAAAAGAGAATACCAGATGGGGAAATGGAGGAGATGTCTCAGGTGGGAGTTGATTCCTTTCTTGTCATGAATAAATCTTAACCTGTTGTTTTTTGTCAATACACATTCTATTCCAGTAGGATCGATCCCTTAATTCGGTTGTTCAAAATAATTTTCTAGTCTGGTGGCTTTTTGGTGGGAATTTGGAAGTCTCCCTGTTAACTTCTGGTTTCAACTTCCTCCAAGTTTGACTTTGTGCTGATGCACTCAATCTGGTTGGGTGAATGTTAACTGGCAGGATTTGCTAATATCGTTTATTTGCAGCCTTGATGCTACTTGAGCATTTCATACATTTTTGGGCAACTAAATTTGTAATTCCTATTTGATATGCTGCATTATTTATGGTGTAAATTACTGAACATTTTGCTCATTTGTGCTTTTAAAGACCAGGTTTTAACCTTGTCAGAAAATCAAAGCAAAAAAAAAAAAATTGTGCATAAAAAGGTAAGTTATGTGTTGCCTTTGAATTGTAACTGATGCTGTGCAGTCGTTACATGACCAGATTGTGATCCTTCTCCTTCATATTGATTGGAGTAATAGTACAACGTTCTTGATGCATCCGCAGAG
Organism: Embelia ribes; assembly: GCA_001753735.1. Lineage (NCBI taxonomy): Eukaryota > Viridiplantae > Streptophyta > Magnoliopsida > Ericales > Primulaceae > Embelia > Embelia ribes. The sequence continues at coordinate 6,702 of MKEJ01049836.1, read as the reverse complement.
TAGAGGAAAATAGATAGATGCTGAAATTTTTCCAGGAGGACACATAGAATGTCTTCTCTTGCTGGTCTTTGAAAAGGCTCTTTAGTTTCAGTTGCGACTTTTTAGTCAATGCCTTCTGGACTTTTGCTTATGATATAAGATGGCTCTTATAATTTAATAAATAAATAAATAAAACTTCAAGACCAAGTTGTTTGACATAAATCTTTTTCCCTAATTTTTTTTTCCTCATTGTGATGATTGATTGCATTTGCACTATTGTAGTTCTACCTCTCATATTCAACAGCAAGATTTATTTACCGTTGGTGGTGTATATGCATATGACAGATTCTAATGCAATTCTTCTGTTGACATGTAGAATGAGTACAAACGAGGGATTAGTGGCTGGAACTTTAATCTTGAAGACGTGAAGGCTCAAGCTTCTTTGGTAGTATTTCTAGCTGTTTCTTCAATTTAAATTACCTTTTCTGACATTGACATTTGCAAACTAAAATTTAATCATGCTTATGTGTTTATTTTGGTAGATCCAAGATGAATTCATTTTACCTGAAAAAGATCAAGGAGAAAGCTCGTCGAGTGCCTCCGGGCATGACCCTGAAAGACATTTGCAGCATCAGTCATCTTCCGTGAGCCAAACTTCACAAGTTTCAGATGTAAGTAATCTCTGTCTTGATTGTTTTAAGTACGAGGCTGATATTTGGCTCTTCCTAATGATTTGGTGCTCTGCAGGATGTTAATGATCTGGTGCAGAAACTCCCTCTTGTATCAGCCGACTCATCTGGGACCAATACCTTGTATGCCTTCTTGTGTAGATCATTCAAATTTACTTTTCTATAATGATGTCATGATGTAATGATTGGACAATTGATCAACAATGTGCTAGGCGAACTTTAATGTCGTTCAGCAGAGACAAACTTGTATTTTGCTTGTCTAGACTGTGAGCTTATTTAATTTTACAGAATAAAAGGCCAAAAATCTGATGATGATGCAAGTGTTTCCAGTTCTGTACGTGATCACCAAATTTCTCAATGTTCTTCTCCTCCTTCCGAAAATAATCCGCAAAAGAAATTGGATACCAAACCAGACTCCGAAGTAAGTGGAAGAATATATGAGCAACCGGCTGTGCAAGCTCATTACAGGAGTGCAAGTTTATCCAGCAGAGGTGTCTCCCCGGAAGCTTCTTTTCTCTCTTGCAAAGGAGAGAGGTATATTAAAGTATTATCTGTTGTTTCTTTCTCTTTACTCCTCTCTATTTGTTTATTCCATGAACTGGACATAGTGCAGTTAGGCAGTTCACTTTGTGCAATTCCATCAAGGTTTTAATTGAACTTTGTCAAATCTAGTGATAAATTGCAAAATCAGCTTCAGAATGGCTTAAGTTGCATTGGGATTCATGTTCCACCGACAGTGAATGAAACACCAGCTGAACCACTGGCTAGAGCTAGTAAAACTTCAGGCAAGTCATATTTGTTCTTCAAAATGCCATTTCTTCAGCTTATATATACAAGGAGAAGATATTAACTACATCGGTTGAGTATCATTTACTTTTTCTTTTCATTTTAAACTTTTTTTGGTGTCAGACACATTCTTCATCTCCTAACACGGTCTTCTCCTTACTGTGACAGCAAGCAGTGATGAGCTTAATGAGATGGTAAAACCAGTTGTTCAGCAAAAGGGTCGTTTCAAAATTCTGTCTGAGAATTTGGACTTAGAAAAGGTGATATAACTATTTGTACGTAATGATATTATCTCTTTTCTGATGGGTAGTATACCATGATGTTCTTGATATCAAGTGGTTGATATTTGTTAGGTGGCTCCTTCTCCGTCACTGCACAAGAGTCATAGCATGCAGGTCTGTTCTTTCCAAGTTTGCCCCATAACATAGTATCAATGGAATTTAAGACCAGTTCACATTTATTATCCTTTTTAAATCTAAATTATCATATCCAATCCATTTTAGCAAACTTTTAAGGAGCTATTTCAGATGTTTGTTTAAGTCCCACTTCAAAATGCTTCTGCCATGTTTTTCTTTTGATGATTCTCCAAGTTTAGTCCTTAATAAATGGTTGGTTTAGCTATCTGCCGCTAAAGTTTGGAGGCCCAATGTACTGGTAATCTGCTTCAAGACATCAGAATGAAACCCTAAAAAATTTAATATGCTTCTTTTTTGTAATTATAGTGGAATTTTACAGGATGTGCATGTGCAGGTGATTACTCAGCATTCGGGCATCCCTCCTCCTTCACCATCAGCTTGTATCTCGTCACCTACTGTTTCGGGGCCCTCCATTCTTCCATTGTTGCAGTCCGTTCTGCAGATAAATATGCTCCAAAAAGTATGTGAAGCGTAATCCTCTATTCTTTCTATCTTTTTCAGAGGTAGTAATAATGTTTTCCTTTTTTCTCACAGGAGACTATCTTAGGCTTAATGAAGCAAGTCTACCTTAGTGACTCAACAGGTGCAAGCATTAATTCTCACTTTCAGTTTAATTTAGTTTATTGAACATGTTGGTCTAATTTTGCATGTTTAGCCAATCGCAACGGTGATGTGGCTGCCATGCTACCAAGTCCCGGTGCATCAGACAAATCAGTGGTATGTGTCCTTCGTGTTGGTTTCTAAATATAGGGAACTCAGATGAAGAGAGAAAATACAGAAAACTTGCTTCGCTGTTTCTTTGTATATGATGAAAATTTGGTGCAAGTGGACAAATGTTTTTTGTTCTTCTTTGGATACAGTTGGAAGCAGGTTATGACAGGGAGAAGAAATTGCTTCATGATATCACTGAGTTGCAATGGAAGTAATAATCTTGAATGAACATTGTTTTAAATGCATTTTTTACATAATTTGCAAAACTCATGAATGCTAGTTTTTCAAGTTTTAATTTACTTATTCTTCTGTTGAGCAGGCTGATACGGTCCCTGGAAGAGCTTCAGAAGATTAAAATAGAAAATTCACAGGTTAACTTTTAAAATTTGTTTGGAACATGGTCTGTTGTCCATGGAAAGAAAATCAAAGAAAAATCTTCCTATGCACTTCGTTTTTCAGTGCACACAAGAATGATTGTTTTCTTTTCTTTCACTAATTATATGGCGTCCTTGATAACTTATGTTGAGATTGTTTTAGAAAAATGATTCACATAGCAACTGTCATATACTGAAGTATACTTCTTATGCAGTAATATCTTGTGCATGGATCATGTTTTATAGGTAACGATCAATGCACAAAATATTGCCGCATAAAGATTTTATAAACTTTAAGTGATTGTGGGCTATGCTATTAGTCCTTTTTCAATTGTTCAATGTGGTCTGAAGCTCTACATCTCACTTTCAGGTATGATTTCGCTGACATTGGCATTGACAGATGAAGACAATATTCTGATTTTGCTCACTAACCAAAATGGAAAAAGAAAAAAGAGAAGTTTTGCAGTAGAGATAGCAACACAATCAAGCTTGTACTGCTTTATTTTTGTTTTAACTTCTATTAGCCCATGAAAAACTGATTACATTGCCTTGTCACTGTGCTCCGCCTCTCCTCTTGTACATGATCCTATTTATTGGGATATTCATGATTATTTTAGATTTTTAAAAGGTTTTTCTATCTTGAATTTCCTGCATAATATAGAGAAATTATATATTTCTTGTTTTGTGAATTCCTTCTCGGTTGTCATCCTATCTTCTATCGGCAGTAGAATTGACATCTGAAGCAAAAGTTTTGAACTATGAACACATGCTAATGTTTTGGAATATTTCATATATTCCAATCACCAGAGCAAAAGACGACAAAACACGATTCATCGATTGTGAATCAGAATTCAAATATCCATTTATGTAAGCAAATGGTTATTCGAAGGAAAAAGTAACTTTGATTGGTTTATTGCTAACTATGATTTGATAAGTTTCAAACGCAATAACGATAATATCAAAACAATCACAACTAAGCCTAATTCAATATACTCAATCAGCTAAACCAAAACAATCACAACTCGGGCATAACTCGGATCAAATTTGCAGTCAACTCTATGTTGACATTTTTCCAAAAAAAATAAAAATAAAAATTTCTAAAACATGAGGCTTACATTATTTCACTCAACAATTTCTCCAAAAAAAGATCAGAGTCATCAGACTAACTAGAAACAAAGCATCCATATTTAGAAAGAAACCTTATCCACCACAGGAATGGCACTTGACTCTTTATCAAAGCAAAACAAAGCTCTTTGATCCTTATCAAGCGGATAGATACATATTCATCCACAAATCTATATATATAAAGCATCCCTTTTCACCCAAATTAATTCATGAAGTGAAAGAAAAAGAAAAGAAACAATCTTCAAGAAAAGCAAAAATGATTTCCAAAAACACTCTCCCCTTTGTTCTCTTCATTCTATTTTCTTGTGCCAATGCCCTGAACATAACTGAGATCCTCAGCCAGTACAAAGATCTCAGCTCCTTCAACGACTTACTAACCCGAACCCAACTCGCGCCCGAGATCAACAGCCGCAACACAATCACGGTCCTCGCTGTTGACAACTCCGTTGTTGCGACTCTTTCCGGAATGCCAGCCGATGTCGCGAAAAAGCTCCTCAGCGTCCACATCGTTCTTGATTACTATGACCTTGTCAAGCTACAGAAGCTTCCGAACAAGACCGCTACCCTGACCACACTTTTTCAGTCGAGCGGCCAGGCCATGGGCCAGCAGGGTTTCTTGAAAGCCACGGTGTCAAGCTCCGGCGGGGTAGTTCTGGCCTCTGAAGCCCCTGGCTCGCCACCTGGTGCTATAGTTGTTAAGACCATCGTTTCTCAGCCTTTCAATGTGTCTGTTTTGCAAGTTAGTCATGCAATTGTTCCTATGGGAATCACTGTGTCAAACTCGAACTCGAGCTCAAATTCTACTTCGCCGCCAAGTAGTTTGCCCGCGCCTGCAACTAGCCCCTTGAAATCTACCCCGACGGCTAGTCCAGTGAAATCTCCCCCCATGGCGAGCCCCAGGATTGCCCCTGCCACCACACCGACAACTAGCCCCAGCGAGGCTCCCGCCCCATCTGATGACGTGGCGGATGCCCCTCAGGCTGCCGCCCCTAGTACACCACCTGTGGCTGCCAATGCACCCGAAGCGGATGCGCCCACCACAGATGCCGCGGATGGCAAGGAGAAGTCTACGGGAGTGGCACTCGGGCTTGGTGCTAGTGGCATTTTCGTGATTATAGCTTCATTAATTTTGTCTATTGCATCAATGATTTGAGCTGGTGCTATTAAATTTGCTTTAATATTCTGATATTTAGGCCAATGTAGTATTTATGACTTTGTAAAACAATTATTCAATAGTCACAAGTGGCTTCGCAACGATTCAACTTTGTCTAGATGGAGCAACATTTTATCAGGAAATGTATCCTTGGAACACAACAAGAAAATTATATTTTATATTTGCTACTACCATGTACGTATACTATCAAAAATTAATTACCTTTTACTATATAGGTTGTAACTATACCCATGCCAAATCCAAATTGATTTTATTTCGGAAGAACCGTTGCGCCTTCGATTTTCTACTATATTATCCGTAATGAGATGATTGACTCTCAACGTACCTACCAAAAAAAGAAATCACTTTTTTTTTTCTTTCTTTAAATATGATTTCGTGCGTATATTTTTCTGCCATAGAAAGCATATTTATATAGGCTATCAGATGGTGGATATTTAAAGAGTTATTCTATACAGATTCAAATTAATCTCATCAACCGAGCTAGTTTTTATCCATATAAATTGTAATCCATATATTGTAGCTGAATTCACATTTCCAAATTTAATTCGGTTTCATTGTCAATATTGTTTAATTTTCTTCTAACATAAAGTTTACAAATACCCATTTTATTAAATAAAATATTAATATATTTATTTAATAAGCATGTTACTTTTTTAAGCTCATCCACTTAATTTATTTGACGTGTCAGATTACAAAATTCAACTACAGGATTTGACACGGTAAAACTTATAAGCTTCTTATGGGATATTATCATTTCCTAATCCGGGGTATAGATTCCATCAATAATTAATAAACACTATATGAATAATGTTATCACCTGACTCACTAAGTTTATTGATTCACTGCGAATCTCATTTTTTGTGAATCGAAACAATAATTATTTTCCATACATGCCTAAATAACAAATTAGGATTAAGAGCATAAATAATATCCATGACCATAAGGTGTTAATTATTTTATCTAGTCAGTATAAAAATAATTATCTCGACACGGTCTTGTTTAATACATACAAAATGTACTAATAAAAAGAAGTTATAACTCAATTGTTCCATTTATTCAACGTAGACTTACTAAAATCAATTACTACAACTTTACTGATGCAGTGTCTAATAACATCTAAAGTTATGAACGTTAAACTTATATTTCATAAGAACCCGATAATTTAGTCTTTCGCGCGTAAGTCGTACTCTATACACTCAATGATCTACTATATAGAATATGAGACACCTAATTATTAATCGCAAATAATAAAAAATTTTGCTTAAATAATTTTTATTAAAATAAAATAATATTTATTATTAAAATACTAAGTTCATAACAAATATGACTTTTAGTATAATGTTAACATATATATATATATATATATATATATCGGGCTAACGCGAGTATACACTAATGAATTTAGTCAATATAAACTTCTTTCGATTTTTGCGGACCCATTTGTAGTT
>MKEJ01049835.1:0-13182 GCA_001753735.1 Embelia ribes | reverse complement strand
ATAATATATATATATATATATATATATATAATTTTGGATAGATAATGCTTTGACTAAGGTATGGTTTGAAAATTTGGGCGTTTTCAAAATTTGTCCATGATAATTGGTTTTAAAAAGGGTTAACTATTATTTAGTACATCAATATTTTATCCATTGGCCAATTAGTAAACCAATATTTAAATTCTGTCAATTAGTATACAAACGTTGGAATAATTTTTCAACTAGTGTACTTTTAACAGTTTCTGTTAAAAATAGCACGTGTATGGACAGACACGTTACGGAGTCCTTAAAGTCATTTCATTCTATTCTCCATCCTTCCTACCCCATTTTGGCATATGATAAGTGCATATAAGTAATTTCGCACCTAATTTCCCTACCATTTTCCCTATCTTTTCTACTCTAAAAAATCTATTAACCCTAATCCTAAATTTTGCAAACCCACATTGAAATTTCCTCTCAAATTCAGGTCACTATCTCTTTCAATTTACTCAATTAGAGACCAACCATGCTCAGTCTGCCTCTGCGACACAGTTGCCTAGTGCATAGTATCCTTCTCTCTATCTTTCTCTACGATACATTGTCTTTCTTTTTATCTATCTTTGCAACACAATGTCTTTCTTTTTGTCTCTTTCTGCGACACAGTATCTATCTCTCACCTGTCTCTATTTACGACACAGTATCTCCCTCTTTGTAACGGAGTACTATTTTTGTGGACAAGTTACAATCAACACAGGGCTGGACCAATGCAAATGCTAATATAAGATTTATAATATGTGAAACTAGTAATTGTAGGTACTTTAGTTTGATTAATTTGCCCTTGTGTGATCGTGCTAGGGTACTAATTCCTAGATTACTTAGAAGAATTAATGAAGCTGGGAACGAGATAGAAGTTCAGAGGTTGATGGCTAGTTCAAAAATGAGAAAGTTGCATATTTGGTTATGCATCTGTATCTTTCTCATAATTGTATTGTTATAGAATCATGGTTGTAGCAATAACAATGAAGAAGAAGCTGGAAATGAGAGTAAAGCTTTGATGATTTTGAAGTAGGTTGTATTTATGATATTATATTTGTGGTTGTATTCAGGCTGTTGTGTTTAGATTAAGGATTTGTGTTTGTAAAGCAATGAAATTGTGTTGTTAGGATGTAATGATGTATTTGACATTTATGTAATATGTGTATTTAAGTGAATGAAATAAAGTGTTCGTGCAATGCAATGCAATGTAGCGATGTATTTGATGAATGTGTTATGCAATGTAATGAATATCTACAACCGCATTATGACATTGCCATTAACCAAACTGTAATCATTCAATAATATTATCACATTATCACATTGCTTACTACTTGGCATTAACCAAACCATAATCTTATAGCCATACATAATTGTATCTATAACTAATTTATAATGTCATCACAATGGCAACTGCATTGTCACATTGTTACAATGGCCTTCATAACACAAAGTTATCAACATTGCCATTCACCCCTACTACTTACCATTGACCAAACTATAATCATAAAGCCAAAATCCACAGAGACATCCAAGTATAAAACAAAGTAGTTGCAACATAATATAGAAATCACATTGCCATTAACCAAACATAATAATTACAAACATAACATAGTAATCACATTGTCATTAACCAAATATAACAACTACAAACATAATATAATAATCACATTGCCATCAAATGTCTTATAAAACATGAAGTAATCAATATTGCCATTCACCCGTATTATTTGCATAATAATTACAAAACATAAAGCTATCACAAAACATTGTCATTCACCCCTACTAATTGCATATCCATTCACCCCTTCTTCATTTTTATTTAAGCTTCCTTACCTTTCTGTTTGTCTTCCAATTCCTTGATTTTAGCTTTATTGGCTTGTTGTATAGTTGATATTGTAGTGTACATATTTCCCTTGTAAAATAACTGGTCTTTTGGCAAAGCAGATGGAGCAAGCTTCATAATATCAGCATGCAGAGAGCTTAAGGGTTATTGTACAATCTGTGAGTGTTGAGTAGGTATCTGAGTAGACATAGTTGAGCCTCCATACTGGGTTGTCTCCTTTGCTGCTTTATCATCTTGTATTCAGTGAATATGGTACACATGTTTAGGCCCTTTCTTAGGAGCATTCATAATCCTACTAGTCCTCCTCGAAGGCAATTGAAATATAACACAACAATAGCTAGCAAGTAGTATGTAATAATGATTATAATAATGTAGAAAATTATAGCAAATTGATACCTTTTCCAGGGGTATTCTGTTGCTTGTTTCACTTGGGCTACATTTATGACTTTGACTACCCATACTTCGCATATCATCTGCATTGGCAAGCTCACTCCACACAGCTTCATCATGCAAACCCTCTTCAATTGGTTGACCAGCTGGTACATCCATCAAATCCTCAGCTACTTCACATTTCAAACTATCTCCTTGTTCAACTGATTCACGCTTTCTTTTTACCCTTTTTTTCACAGCAGTCCCTTATTCAGTCCATTTTTTTAGCGGCCACAGCTCATTTTGTTGTACCCTATCTTATCATACTTTTTACATGTCATTTGCATCCCTTTTCTGTTAGCTTTCTCTCTGTTCTCTTCTTTCTCACTATGATCATTTCTTTTGACATTTTTTAGCCTAACAAGCATAACAGTTATCTCTTGAGGGAGAGTTGCTCCTTTATTGGTTTTTGGTCACAATTCATTCCCTCACAATTAGTCTTACATTTGTATACTAATTAGCAGAATTTAAAGGTTAGTGTATTAATTGGCCAAGAAGTGAAAGACGGTTGAACTAAATGATAATTTACCCGAGGAAAAAATGGAAACTTAACAAAAGAAGCAAAATCCCGAGCTTCTATTGAAGATTTATTAGTAGATAAATATACTTAAATATATGTATGTGTTTATACACATATATATAAATACAGATATAGCAAAAATCTACATACTACAAAATTTTATCATATGGAGTAGGTATTGGAACAATATAGACTCTTTTTATTCATTTTTTTACTTACTAAAATAGCATTAAGAAGCTGCATTTACAACTAATTAGTACTAGTTGTATTTGATAGTTATAGCATTCACAATAGTGTTTTTTTAAGGGGGTTTATTAGCTTTTATTTATCAAATAGAAATTAAAGAGAGAAATCTCTTCCATCAAGTCTTTCTAAATGCAAAATATTTTCTAGAAATGCTATAGTAACTTTCCCCAATGATAAAATCACTATTCACAAGTTCTATAAAGTTAAATTTAGAAATTTAATGAAAAAGTCTAGCATGGATGCTACTTGATTGACTTGATTGCAATTTGTATATATGTCGTTGCATATATATGAGAAATGTACAAAAGGTATCGTTTAAAGTCAAAATAATAAAAATCTTAGTTAATATGAAATTTAATTATTCTCATTTTTAGTTTCCACACTTTTCTTTTTTTCCAGCTTATATGTGTTTGTGAATAATCTAAAAACCCTGGAAACTTGAACAATTTAGGCTTAACAACAATCAGTTACAGAGAATTAACATTAATAGCTATGATGTTTTATAAAATATGCATGTTGTAAATAAAGGGTGGTAGAAGTGATGGAAAATAATATTTCGAAAGTGCGGTTGGTGAGACAACATATTATAAATTCTCTCGGTCAACAAATTGAGATTTTGATCAAAATAAAAAGGTTGATCAAAATCAAGAACTTGATAAAAATCAAAACACATGATCACAATCAATGGTGAGCAAAATCAAGAACAATAAAAATAGTTGAGTTAATTATGATGAAAACCAACTAAGAATAGAACAATAATCATGAAAATTATTATAATAGCACTGATGGAATTAGATCAAATAGACAAAAATAATGATAATATAAGATGCAGGAGATAATGATAACATGGTTGAATATAATAATGATAATAATCAAAATGTAATAGTGTGTCACACTTTAGTATTCGAGAATTAAAAATGTTACAAATAAGAGTTTGAAGAATGTGTGCGAAAGACAAGATAAAATTGATAATTGATTTCGATCGTTATATGATGATGGAATTGGAGATCTAAAAACTCAAGTAATAGCGACGGTACTAAAGGTAAAAGATTTAGAGTTGTACAAAAAAACTGAAGTAGGAGATAAATAAATTTACGTTGCATTAAACTCTCAAATTGGTCAGCGAAAAAAAAATCCAATCAAAGGAAACAAAAGAAAAGAAAATAATATTTCTTCTTCGTGTTTGAATGTGTGAGGAAAGTCAGCCAAAAAAATAGATGTAATATGAAGAAAACTTGTTATTCTTATTTGGTAGCTAGAATAAGAAAATAAAATTTAAGTAAAAAGTTAATATATGAATATATGCTTGGGAGATAGCAAAAATTCGAGTTTCCGGTCCAAAATTCTGGTTTAGGTTCAGATTTTATTTTTCCAAAAATTCGGGTAATTCGGGTTCGGGTTCGGAATCGGGATTGGATTCGGATTCAAGTAATTCGAGTAATTACTAGGAATACCCGAATAATGAAAAGGCGTCATTTTATATTACGAGAAAATCACACCATTTTATGTACATAATTCGAGTTCAATTCGGGTAATTCGGATTTGAGTTTTAGTTTAAATTGGGTTCAGTTCGGGTTTCTTATTTATAATTCAGGTTCGGGTAATTCAAAATTAATTTCGGGTAATTCAGGTTCAGGAATTTCTTTTTTTTTTTCCCGGATAATTCGGGTTCAGATAATTCGGATCGGGTATTTTCCGAATTACCCGAATGCTCTCTCCTAATAATAGATGCCTGTATCAGTAGTCAGTACAGCTGCAACTATCTTTTTCACCTTTAACAGAAGGATATTAGTGACTATTGTTTCTCTTTGCAGGAATTAACCGGAACCCGAGTCTTAATTCCAGTTGTCGGTGGGCTCGTAGAGCTCTTCACTACTAGAAATGTGAGACAACCTTCGCTATATTTGCTTTATTGTCGACTAAAATGTTCTTATATTAACATAGTATAGTCCATTTGTTTTTTTAGGTCCCTAAAGATGAGAAGATTATAGAGTTTGTCACATCTTTTTGTATGATCAAAATGGAGGATGAACCGGTAGCATCACAAAGCTACGCCGATACAAATCTCGGTGTTCAGTACTCGCGTAATGGGACCTTTTTACTTAACAATTTTAATTTAAGCTATGGTACTAAATCATCAATTATTCCCACAGTGACCCAATTGAGTAGTTATCCATGTTTGGAAGGATCTTCGACTGGTTCCAACCCTGCACATGAGCATTTATCCCTAAATTCTTACTCAGGTCATGTGTCTCCAAATGGATCTGAGAATGAGTTGATTGAAAAATGCCAGACATATACAATGCCAAATAGAGATAGCAATGTCAATCTTGAAAACGAGTTTGTTTCTGCTGTGGAGTGTGTTAGTCGTAACAGTTTGATCGAGAGAGAGAATGTGAATTCTGGGGCGAAGTTGGAGAAAGAAAAATATCAGTCGAAAAATCTGGTAACGGAGAGAAACAGGAGAAACCGGATCAAAGATGGGCTTTTGACTCTACGCTCTTTAGTCCCTAAGATTTCCAAGGTTTGAACTGATTATATTCGCTTCTATGCTAATTTTCATTATTAAAGACATATTTGTCAACATATATGTATTTTATCGTTTCTGTTTCAGATGGACAAAGCTTCGATACTAGTTGATGCAATTTCTTATATACAAGAATTGCACGAAGAAAAGAAGCAACTTGAAGAAGAGCTAAAAGAAATAACAGCAGAACAAAGCAACAAGAAAACAAATCCATTAGGATCGAATTCAGGCAGAGGCGAAAATCCTAAAAAGCGCAACCAAGATCAATCTAGTGCACCAGAAATGAAACAATTTCCGGTATAGGAGCTAATACATCATCCCCAAAATGCATTTCTCAAGTTCGATTAGTTTCTAAAGTTCATAATAACTTGGTATATGTCTGGGTTTCTTATACCAAATGGGACTGATCATATGTTTGTTCTGTCTTGAATTTGGAAATAGGTGCAAATTGAAGTGAACCAAATCGGGAAAAGAGATTTCTTGATAAAGCTATTGAGTGCCCATAAAGAAGGTGGGTTCGTAAGGTTGATTGAGGGATTGCATTTTTTAGGTCTTCAAGTGATTGATGCCAATACCACTACATATGATGGACAAATGATGAACATTTTCAAAGCGGAGGTAAGATTTACTGAGAAATTTTATTTAAATTTTGCATTATTGATGAACATTTTTTATGTATTTGTGCAATTTGAGCAGGTCCTTTTTATATCACATAGATTTGATAGATTTTGATAAGGCCATATTATGAAGACAGACCACAACAATCACATATACTTTTCCTTTTCGTTTTTCTTACATTCTGCCAAAGAAACAGAACAGAAGAGAATTAAGCTTTGTTATGTGCCTAGATTTGATAAAGGACATATGAAGCATTAGTTTCCGTATTCCAAAAGTAATTCGATTATTCCAAAAGTAATTTGATTTTTTGCAACGCGGCCATTGAAATACCTAGTCAAAAAGGGGGTTAATATGATTTTTCTGTATGCTGTATTGTTTTCTACTATTAGATACTGATATGGTTATATATCTGATCTTGAAGGTAAACAAGAAGGGGGTTCATCCGAAGGCTTTGAAGGAATCGTTGATCGAGCTCACGAATGGAAGGATTAAATGCTAAAAATTTTCGGCTATTTTTTTATTTTTCTTCCCATAGCTTGTAAGTGGTCTGTACTTACTGATTATTGAACCACTCTTAAACTAGTTTTTGTATGTCTCCTCTTAACCTTAATGGATATGATGTATTCACAGTTTAACCATTTATGCGCATATTAATATATGGGCAGTGTTTTGGGGTGAAAAATTTCTTATTTTCTTTGATTCTTAAATAAATAAGTTAATTTTGTATTGTAACTATAATTTACCATCACAGTTCCAATATACTGTCAGCTAATTTATTGGCGTATAACTTTGTATTTTTTTATTTTTATTTTTTCATGATTATTGTCTCAATATGTAAGTACCTGAAAATGATTCCTTCACATAAAGTGCCTGAAAATAAGAAGTTAATAAAATGAAACAAGATTAGAATTTATTAGCCAAATATATTTACCATTTTTTATTTTTTTATTTTTCTGCTTAAAATTTGTAAACCAAGAAACTCATTTAAATAACTTATCTCTTCAATGGTTTAGAGTCATCAAAAACTTGTCTCAAATTTGTTTGGAATCCTACTTTCCAGATACTTATTCGAAAATCATTTCCGATAGGCATCCTACCATATAGAAACTTGTAAAATTATATAGAAACTAAATTTTACTAGAGGCCATTTTGGCAACGTACCAATCCACAAACCTTGCAATAGATTTCAAAAAGTGATCATATAATATATTTACAAAACCAAGTTACAAATTAATTACTAAAATAACCAGTATGCACAGCACAACCTTTGGGAAATTGTAGGGCTATGCATGCCGGTATTTCGGATAATACTCGACCCAAATTATCTTAACCTAAATTACCCAAATATAATTTTGAATTACTCGAATTTGAATTTCCCAAATTATTATAATAAATTTGAACCCGACCCAAACCCAATTTAGGCTAAAACTCAAGCCCGAATTATCTGAAATTGAATTCAAATTATTTATGAAATGACATCATTTTGTTATTCGAATATTTTCGGTAATTACCTGAATTTTTTTAAAAATAAATCCAAACCTAAATCCAAAATTTGGATAATTCGGATTGAGTATTTGAATTTTTGTACTTCCCGAGGCAAGGGTCATTTCCAACTTTGAAGCCGGATTGCATATTTTTATTAGAGATTTGATGAAAATCAAATACTACAAAATAAATGCGCTTTCTTGTTACCTCCCCATGTTGCTTCGCCGAGTTCGCCTACACATGTTATAGTTACATATTTTGTAAGCCAATATTTGTCCATAATGATTATTTGTCGATTCCGTCCGGTCGCTCTAATTTCACCAAAGAGAAAAAATTGAAAATGAGAAAATAAATCAAACGCTACGAGATTCCAAATCGCCACAAACAAAACTAGACTATTTTATGCACCTTTTTTGACGTATTAGTTTGTTGATCAGGTCGTGATTTTTGAAAAAGGCTCCTACAAACGCGCAAATACTCTATTCGATACCCTCGAGGAAAAATATAAGCGTATTGAAGACAGTATTCACATGTAAAATCAAAACTTGTAATTATTTTCTTAGAATTGTTTTCGACAAACTGATAAAAAGAATTATCGTATGATTTTTTTGACATACTTTTGTTTTTATAATGATTTTATGTGATGAGATTGTTCAGGGTGTACTTACAAAATTATTTATTCTATTTCATTTTTATGATTATACTTTCTACCAGTGTTGCACTAAGTGGTGTTCTATATATATGATGCATGATATGTGCAAATTCTCACTAGATAAACAAATATCAATTTAATAGAAAATTATAGAATACTTTTCAATGTATAAAATAGTGGCAAACACAAAATCATATGAAGAATTTATAGATTTCATCTACATAGTTTTAGCTGCCAAATACATGTACGTACATTGTGAAAAAATTAAACAAACATGTTAAGATTGAAGTATTAAAACGTAGAAGATTATATACAAATTATATACGAGCTTCAATCTGTTGTTGTTTTAGCCGATCTGAATATTTGTTGCTGAATATTCATTGAGTAGATGTGACAAAATTTTGTAGCTAAACTTAAAGTTCTATGCATATGATAGGTTTAACTAAATTGTAAAATTAAAATGTCATTTTAGGTCATGACACACCGATTAAGGAAACTATTAAATAGTATCGTTTATTTAAAAAAATAATGCAATTTTACCATGTTACCCTCTTCTTAAAATGCTCAAAACAAATATCTTTACATTAACCCTAAAATCTATCGATGACCACTCTTTTACCAAAACAATCCGTTGCATATGGCATTGTACCAACCAAAGCTATAAATTAGTGGCTGAGATGAAAATTTCAAACAAATGAAAATTTACTCAGAATATTTAACGTCAAATTATAACTTTGGATTTTCCCGACAAAATTTCTCTCTATATAAAGAGGACTTAATTTTTACATTAAAAATTCACACTAGAAGGTTAGACAATAATATACCTAGATTTACATCTAAAAAATGTCTTTCGTTGAAATAAATCTCGATATTGATTTAATTTAACACATGACGACAATGTTCATATACCCGATTTAAATCTCATTTCTAATTTTTCAATCCCTCATCAAATTCTATTTTATTTGATTTAAATAATGAGCCATTCGTCCAAGAAGATACATGTGCATAAGAATTATCGCAAGTTACACATGACCCAAACAATCATTAGGGGTAAGAAAATTAAATAATTAACTCACGTGCCTTGCGAGGTACAAGCTAGTTGTGTATATAATCTCATCAAATATCAACACAAATTGCTCACTCGTATAAATATATACATCGACACACATATATATATCAACGGATGCGAACGCATGATTGTAACTGATTTCGACGATGAATTAGCTCCGGTTAATGAACAATTCAGCATGAAACTAGTGATAGAATCTCCGTCGTCAGAGAACGATGAATTCTCATTCTCCTCCGCACGGTTATACGATGTGTTCGACAACGATCAAATCAGGCTAAATTTCCCCCTGTTGGACCAGACTCTTGTAAGTTCAGGTGACTACTCAGCTTCCGAGGGTAACCAAACCATCCGGCTGCCCGTGGAAAAGGTTTTGGTAGAGACTCCAGCAGGGCCGTACTGCAAGTGGACTGGGAAACCCACCAAATCTTCGCCCGAGGCATGCAAGAAGAGCAATTCCACCGGATTTGTCAAACTACATAAGTTTTGGGATTTGGTTCACCGAAGCAATAGCGATGGGAGAGACGCATTCGTGTTTTTTAAAACTGGGAGCGAAAGTAGAGATAAAATGCAAGTAAAATTGAATAAAGATAAGAAGTCTGGTAAGGGAAAAAACGTGACATGTTTAGCTCACGAGATGCATTGCGTGGAGAATAGGCTGAGACGAGAAAAAAAAAGTATGCGGTCGTATCTGCAATACAAGCCTGAGCTCATCGGGTTGTTCATGAGCGTGCGTTGCAGGTTGAGCAAATATGTACACTCGGATTGAGAAAAATCCAATCGAATTCAAATTTCCTTTTTTTTAAGATCTTCTTGTTGAAAAATTTTCATATGTATTTATGATGGTGGAGTTTATAGAAGCAATCAATTTTGGATCACTTATTATACGAGATCCACATAATATTTTTAATCGTTCTCAATTGGGTTTTAAAGCTCATAATGCGAGTTTCGAGAAAATATATTTACATCGTCAAAATCATAAATGGTGTAAATGGAAATCGATTTCAAAGTGAATTATTTAAATGAGTCGTAGGAATTATCTCACATCGAATAATTAAATGCCATATAAGTTGTATATATACAATCTTATGTGCATCTAAGATGTGTAATCTATTACTTCACATGCACATGGATATAGAAGCATCACACGTATGCATGCCATCTGGCTGGCTTGCACGGCCTGGCCGGGCTTGGGCCTCGTAGTTGGTTGTGCAGGAAGAGTTAGGCACGTCTTTATCCTTGTCTAGACTCTCGTGTTAGATGCAGTGTGTTGTCCGGACATAGTATTTTAGTTAAAGGTGAAAACCAAAAGTAAGTCGGTGTCCTATTTATGCCGGCAAATTTATTTCAATGTAGTAATTTTATTTTTTTTCAATTGCAGTGAAGTTGTAATTGTAATTTAAATTTCTATTAATGAAATAAATTTTATTATTTCCAATTTTTTTTTATTATTATTATTATTATTATTATTATTATTATTATTATTATTATTGTTATTACTACATTCATTAATTATTATTTAATTACAACCAATCCAACACTTATTTGTGCCATGGTTTCTTTTTTTTATGTTTTCTTCTGCGGATTATTTTTTGGGAGTAGAGTGGTTTATAAATGTTGAATTCTTATACATTTTTCTAAAAATCATTGAAATGTAAAATGAATAACTTCGTAGATTACGAAAAAGCTTCCAATATAATGGATATTAAATATCATATATTCAGATATATTACAAGTTGAAAGCTTAGACCGATCAACTTAGGCTTCGAGAAATTTAACTTCCAAAAAAAATAAAGGCTTCGAGAAATTTGACAATTATATCTATTGCTATTTTTAATTTTGATAATTACATATAAAAATCAATAAATGTTACTTCTCACATGTATGCGATTTATCAATATTTGCTCCACAATATAAAAATTTATTTTCATAACGGTAGATACATATTATGGCTTAATTCACACTCGAAAGCGGAATCCAAAAGCCATACAAATATAAGCTAGGAAACGTTATATATATGGGAATTTTCTCACTTATATTTACCCACACATTGGATGATTCTACTATTTTTCCGCATTAAATCTTGCATGCAATTCAAATGTATTCTTTATATTTTATAAAATTAAAATTAGTATCTACACTTACAGAATATGCAACATCGTCTTAAATAATCACGAATCTTGAAAATCTTATCGATTCTACGACAATCCAGAAGGTCCAAAAATACTATAACCTCATTCATTTCGTATCATAAAAGAGTCTCTTGGCCCGTGACATGCATAATCAACCAGATAGGCGGAATTACTAATATAACAGATGTATAAATCGTTTTTTTTTCTTTTTCTTGAACTTGAAGGATCTTTGGTGGATGATAAATAAGGGTACTCGGTTCAATCGACATCGTTGGGTACTTATGTTTTTTTTTTATTTATTTATTTAATAAAATAATCAATAAACCACAGCTAAATTGCTAATCTTGGGTTGTAGGCTCTGGGCCTCATGCCAAGTTGGAACATTCCGTGGTCTGTCTTCAATGTGCAATCAAAATGTTGCATTAGTTGGCCCATTGTCTTGTACAAATTGAAATTTTTCCACCATTTCTTGTACAAATAATTGGATAATATAATTTTTTTAGAAGATTTTAAAATATAATATTTTAGTATTTAGATGCAAAAAAAATATCAAATTTATCATCATGTTATATTAAAAAATGTAAATGTGATATTTTAACTACATCCAAATATTAAATTATTATATTTTAAGACTTTCTAAAAAATATGATGTCCAATTATTTATAGACGGAGGAAGTACCACAACATATTTATGCACAAACATAAATACATTCAATATCCCGATTGATCATTTTAGTATTCTTAATACAAATAAATCGTGTAACGTCCTTTTAAATACACCAAAAAATAAAAAATTGAAAAAAATCTTTGAGAATGGGGACATTGGTTTAATTTAATGGTCCATCTACAACGTGGGGTTGACAATCACAACCAAAGGATTGAAGTTATCTCTATCCAACTTGTGAGGTCCTATTTATATCACTTTAATTCTTTAATTTTGTCTCTATTTTCATGCCTTTGGTTCAAATTTTCCCACATATATAGCTCACTTTTATGGACCCATATGAATCCCATGACATACTTAAATTCCGAAATGAATTTCATTTATTTTACAATTTTGATTTCTTGGTAGGCCACGGTGAAATTTTACTTCCATTTTTTGGGTGAGCTGATTTTTAAGGCACATTTTACTCATCGAGGTACATGTCTAATCTTACTTTCGGTCTAAAATAAATTGTTTGGAAAATGTTTATTGAAAATTTTGTAACGGAGAAAATATAATCTAACAACATTAATATTGTACGAGTCTTTGACACTCTTCCGGAAATCGAATAGGTTAACCAAACGTAATTAGTAGAATACGAGACAATAATATAATAATAATAAAAAAAAACTTAGTGTTATACAATCAGGTAAAATACGATGTTTTGTTGAAAGTGTGTTTTGTAGTTTTCGCATGACATAAGAATTATGTAATAAAATCCCTAAATGTTTTTATTTTCTTGTTCAATAATATATATATTTGTTTCTTCTGAATTTTACAGTCGAAAATGGACAAAAAATAGGTGTTTTAGGGACAAGTAAAAAAAATGAGTATTTGTCAGTAAGTTCAGTAGCTAATTGTAAACTGGAATATTTTTTTAATTAATTATATGTAGGTATTGGTATTAAAAATTTTGATATCTACAACTCAGAGAATTAAAAAAATT
>MKEJ01049833.1:0-10795 GCA_001753735.1 Embelia ribes | reverse complement strand
TAAAGCTAAGTATATATATATTGGTGATACATATCTGATACACAGTACGTCTCGTATCGTAACATACAAACGTGTATCGACCGATATTTCGTCAAAATAGAAGCAAAACTACAATACACAAAAAAAATTTCTGAGTCGTATCGTACCGCATGAATATTCATGATTTTTTATTATTGAAAATATGGTGCAATGGTGTTCCTCACACACCAAACAATTTCTCTAATTTCCCATCCGTATAATACATACGAGTATCCCGTGTGTGTATATATAACCCTTTTTTTCTCTTCTCATCGCAGAAGAGAGAGAAACCCTATCCCGCCCGCAACCCACCGTCTCTCTCTCTCTCTCTCACCAGAAATAATAATTACATTTCCTTTTTTACTCTTTCTCGCCTCAATATAAATTCTTAGCTGATACATACATACATACACACACACACATATACATGCATACACACACACACAAATATATATAGACTATATTTGTCGAAATCTCTCGCCGCCGCGGGTTTTTTATGTTTGTTATATATTTCATATATGGATCGAATTTTAGTCCCTTCTAATAACCGTCTCTCTCTCTACGCAATCGAATTATGCTCCTATCGAATTGAGAGGTATTTATTTTATATTTATTTCCCTTTTTTTTAGTTTTTCTTGTAATTTTATTTTATTTTTTAAGAAAATATGTTATCGCTCATTCTCCTGTGAAATTTCCCCCATTTATTTTTAGATTTTATTACGATTTTTCTGGTAAAAAAGCTTCGTTGAAAAAATTATGTATCTAATGTCAGTTTTGTAATTTTTTAGCTTTTATTACGATTTTAGGGATTAATAAACCTTCCTTTAACAAATTATATCTAATGTCTATTTTGTAGATTCTAGCTTTTATTACGATTTTTTACTCATTAAGAGAGCTTAATTTAGAAAATTATACCTATTGTCAAATTTGTGCTACTTTTTAGCCTTTAGTTTCCATTTTATGATTATCATTCCAGCTCCAATCTATTTTTTCATTCTTTTACCTTTTATATTACGACTTTTACTTTTTTTCTAATAAAAAAATTGTGAATAAAATTATGATCTAATGCCGATTTTGTATTTCTTTATCAGAATTTTCATGTTTTTCGACGTTCAGTAGAGGATTTCGGTAAGGAGAAGAAGCTCTTCTGAGTGAGAGATAATAGGAATAACAATAATGGATAAGAAGAAGTATGCAATTGGTTCTGAGAATTACACATTGTATGAGGAGATAGGCCACGGGGTGAGCGCCTCGGTGCACCGCGCGCTGTGTATTCCGCTTAACGAGATCGTCGCCATCAAGATTCTCGATTTCGAGCGCGATAATTGTGATCTGGTAAAAAAAAATCATAATTGCTTTGTCTTTAGGCATGCAATTGTAGAGAGTAATATATAATGGTTCCTTTGTCATTTTCTGTTTATTTCTTAAGGTGTTTTGGGGACCCTTGGGTTGAGATTAAAATTTGTAAACACTAATTTGTTAGAGCATTCGCGTAAGGTAATGTGTATTTTGCATTGTGCATTAGATTACCTATTGATTCTTAAAAAAAAAATTATGCAAGATGGTTGTGAACCAAAATCTATTAACTAAAATAAACTCACCATTTCCTCTCTCCTCCTTATTTATCTTTCCCGTGTCTATGACTCTTATCCATAACTCATATTGTGTACGTTGGGTGATAAATATTTGCAGCCTTCTTGCCGTGAGTCTTGGTGTGATATTTTGATTTGTCCATCTATTTTTGCTCACTATATTTTGTGATCTGATGAATAGAGNNTTTTTTTTTTTTTTACTTAATTTTGTATAGTTTTTTCCTCACTTATATTGTAGATATAAAAATAAGAAAAAAAATTTAATATTTAAAACTAATGATTGGTGATTTTTTTTTTAATATAACTGAAACAAAGATGATTGATGAAATTATATATAATGTTATATATAAAATTTTAAATAAGGAATACTAGGAAATAAAAAATAGTATTTTAATATTATAAAAAATATGATAGGTGCAAAGCATAATGAATACTGATTCTGAAAAATGGAGACAGCTATTTTTTTCCGTATCTTAAAGAAACTGTTTAGAGAAACTGATGTTAATGGCCTTAAAGAATTCAGCATAAATGATGTGGAAACAATGCGGTGCAACTTATAGGCGAAACAATCTAGCTTAAAAGATGCAACCGAGTAACTAAGTAAGCCCAGATTGGAGTTAGACTTTTTGATTTTGAGAAAGTCTGGTTACACGTAGAATGTGGAATTAGTGGTGTATATCCCTTTATCCACAAAAAATACAATGTGCTCAAGCGTTGTGTGTATATTAGATGAGATTTTCCTGCACCATCGGTGTACTTGTCTCATACACAAGCTGGGTTGTATGCATAACACATGCATAAGGTGTAGGCTCCATGGGCTTGAATGAGTATATGTCATGTCATGTATCTAATCCTGCTAGTGTATGAAAATGTACACCGTGGTGCAAGGGAATTATTCTCATATTTGGATATGTTTATTTGAAAATCTTATTGTAAGGGTATGGAATGGTTAAAGGGTTCTCTAGGTCGTACTCTGACTGCTACGGCTTTTTATCCCTTATTCATGTAACATCTGTCCTAAGCATGGACCATGCAATCCGCGCAGTGTTTTTAACAAAATTGGGAGAAAATTCTAATATTAGAACTACCATACTTAGAATTAAGTGCCGGTCGGGGGAAAGCTGTCAGTTCCGCATCTCCTATTGGGCAGTTACTGTAACTGTTTAACTGGTCAAAGTAGTTGTTAACATGAATGAGCCTGTGTGGGAAAGTAAATGATAACAATTTCCCCTCAATATTGTGTCTACTAGTTCAAAAACTTAAAAGTTCAAATTATAAATTGATATCCCGAGGTTCAGGAATGGAGAAACTAAACAAACTATCTCTATCCTTCATTGTTTCAGTTTTGAGATTTGATCTTATTTTAGCTAATAGAGAACGGTTAGGTTCATAACCAGGCTAGTGAAGCGGCTATGAAGGAGCATAAGTAGTCTGTCAGGAGTCGATGCTAAGATATCTTACCTGAAGTGGCTGTTTTTATGATTTTGTCCCCTCATTATGCGTTGTCAATTGTTTTGGAGATGATTTAGTTTTTTCAAGACTCATGTCTCCTAGTTTCTTGCAGAACAATGTGTTCCGCGAAGCGCAGACCATGACTCTGGTTGATCATCCTAATGTCCTTAAATCACACTGCTCATTCGTAAGCGACCATAATCTATGGGTCGTAATGCCATACATGGCTGGGGGTTCTTGTCTACACATGTTGAAGGCTGCTCATCCTGATGGCTTTGAGGAGGTTGTTATTGCAACTGTATTGCGAGAGGTATTAAAGGGTTTGGAGTATCTTCATCAGCATGGACATATACATAGAGATGTCAAGGCAAGTAATTAGTAATCACGAATTTGATACCAACCTTAGAACTTGCAAACAAAAAAATTTAATAAGCAACATATTTTCACAAAATTCATAACTCCTACTAGTTTCTAGATTCTTTTGCACAGTATTATAGACATATCATGGGTGCTTCTCAATTAGGCTGGAAATATTCTTGTTGATGCTCGTGGTGCAATTAAGCTTGGAGACTTCGGTGTATCTGCCTGTTTGTTCGATTCTGGGGATAGGCAACGGGTGAGGAATACATTTGTGGGGACGCCATGCTGGTATGCCTTTGAAGTTGCTGGCTTGATTATCTATCACTTTCTTCTTTCAGATAAAAAAGGAAAATATAAAATCTTCTGTATATCTCGCAAGTTCTGATGGCATACCAGAGAATTAGTGATCAGAGGTTCAACTTTGACATTTGGACGCTGGTGGTCTTGGAACAACCTGCCATCTTACTTATGTATGCTGATGTTTGCAGGATGGCACCTGAGGTTATGGAGCAATTACATGGTTATGACTTCAAGTAGGTTCTACATTTTTATGTCTACTATTCCCATTTTCCCTTTTTTATATGCAAATTGAGTTCTCATTAAAATATTTTCGTTGTAGGGCTGATATCTGGTCTTTTGGCATTACTGCTCTAGAGCTGGCTCATGGTCATGCTCCTTTTTCGAAGTATCCTCCAATGAAGGTACTAACACAAGCCTTCACATGCTTTTGTCTGCATCTTGAATGCAAATTTATAACTAATTTACAATTTCCAGGTACTCCTTATGACATTGCAAAATGCACCTCCAGGCCTTGATTATGAGAGAGACAAGAAATTCTCCAAGGTTTGCACACTATGAATCTGGCTTTATTATTATTAATTTATGTTTTGATTTGTAACAATCACTAAGTGTGAACTTCTCTGTCTATT
Source organism: Embelia ribes (assembly GCA_001753735.1). Lineage (NCBI taxonomy): Eukaryota > Viridiplantae > Streptophyta > Magnoliopsida > Ericales > Primulaceae > Embelia > Embelia ribes. The sequence continues at coordinate 6,444 of MKEJ01049833.1, read as the reverse complement.
CCATTGAGAATTTTCTGTTTTTGTAGTCATTCAAGCAAATGATTGCTAGTTGCTTGGTGAAAGACCCGTTAAAACGGCCTTCAGCAAAGAAATTGTTAAAGCATTCATTCTTCAAACAAGCTAGGTCAAATGAGTACATAGTCCGAAAACTGATAGAGGGGCTTCCTGCGGCTCTTGGTGATCGTATTGAGGCCTTGAAGGTAATTACCCTTTTTTCCTGTTACAAGTGTCTTTTGACTGTAAACATGCCATAGTTGTTTCAATATGGAGGATCTGCTGATTAGGGTGAAATAATTTACAGAGGAAAGATGAAGATATGCTTGCACAGAAGAGAATACCAGATGGGGAGATGGAGGAGATGTCTCAGGTGGCTTAATTTCTTTTGATTCATAAAATAATTTTTTCTCTCGATCATTTCTCTGATATCCATTCTATTCCTGCAGTAAACTATGGTAGCACCATTTCACATATTTTTCCTAAGCAGGATGTTTTTAGTCCATAAGTGGAATGCGTGCCCAGGACGTAGTCTAATGCATTTTAGCTTATGATGTGTAGAATGAATACAAACGTGGAATTAGTGGTTGGAACTTTAATCTCGAAGACGTGAAGGCTCAGGCTTCTTTGGTAGTGTTTCTGGCTGTTGCATCAATTTTTATTTTCTTTTTTTCTTATTGACATATTGTAACTCAACAATGCTTTATGTGCTTATTTGACTAGATCCAAGATGAAGACATTATTCCTGAAAAAGAGCCAGAAGAGAGCTCGTCAATTTCATCTGGGCATGACCATGAAATTTCTTTGCAGCATCAGTCGTCTTCAGTGAGCCACACGTCACAAGTTTCAAATGTGAAGAATCTTTGCCTTGAATGTTTTGAGTATGAGATTGATTTTCTGTTGTTCATAACGATTTGGTGCTTGGTGGTTTATAGGATGGTAATGATCCGGTGCAGAAAAGCTTTTTTCTATCAGTTGACTCATCTGGGACCAACACCTTGTATGTCTTCTTGTGTACATAATTCAAAATCACTTTCTTTCAGTGTTTGCAAGTACTCTTTTGGGATATTGATCAGTGACATGCAAGCATTGTAATTGTGCTAAACGAACTTTAATATCTTCAGCAATACATATTTTCTTTTTTGAACCTTAACAAGGGCAAACTTGTTGTTTGCCTGGTCAGACTGTAAGCTTGTATAGTTTTTCAGAATAAAAGCCCTGAAATCTGATGATGATGTGAGCGTCTCCAGTTCAACATGTGATCACCAAGTTTCTCAATGTTCTTCTCCTCATTTGGAAGATAATCTGCAAAAGAATTTGGATACTAAACCAGACACTGAATTAAGCGGAAGAATATATGATCATGCCCCTGAGCAAGTTCATCAGACGAGTGGAGGTTTATCAGGCAGAACTGTCTCCCCAGAAGCTAGTTTTCTCCCTAGCAAAGGAGAGAGGTAAAAAATAGAATAAGTCTGATTATCTCTGTTTATTCTCCCCTCTCTATGTGTTTGTTCCATGAACTGAATATAGTACGATAGACATTTCTCTTCTTGTGCATTGCAATCGTCATGGTTTGATTGAAATTTGTAAAATCCAGTGATAGATTGCAAGATCCACTTAAGAACTGCTCAAGTTGCAATGGAATTCATGTTCCACAGGCAGTGAATGAAGTACCTGCTGAACCACTGCCTAGAGCTAGTAGAACTTCAGGCAAGTTATTTATTCTTCAAATGTCATTTTCAGCTAATATTTACACTGAGAAGATATTAGCTACATCAGCTTGAATTTGTAATGTTTCTTTTATTTTTCAACTATATTTGCCAGACACATCCTTTATCTCCTGACATATTCCATTCTTATTGTGACAGCAAGTAGTGATGAGCTCAATGAGATGGTGAAACCAGTTGTTCAGCAAAAGGGACGTTTCAAAATTCTGTCTGAGAATTTAGACTTAGAAAAGGTGACATACCACTCTTTGCACATGATAGTATTTTGTTGTTTCTTCTGGGTAAGTGGACTCGGTGTTCTTGATATCAAGTGCATGACATTTTACTGTGACATACCACTCTTTGTACGTGATAGTATTTTATTGTTTCTTTTGGGTAAGTGGACACGGTGTTCATGATATCAAATGCATGACATTTTACTATATTCTGTTAGGTGGTGGTTCCTCCTCCATCGCTGCACAAGAGTCATAGTCTGCAGGTTCATACTTTAAATAGTCTTGCTTATTGCATAGTATTACTGGAACTTAATATTGGATTTATTCTCCTCTGATAACCTCTATTATCATATGAAATCCATCCTGGCAAATTTTTTTAAGGAGCTGGTTCAGATGATTGTTTGATTCCAATTTCAAAATCGTTTTCCCATGTTTTATTTTAGTGGTTCTCCAAGAAAATTGCCGTAAATCTTGAAGAAATGGTTGCACAAGATAATTGTGTCCTAAATTTTGGATTCCTGGTTTCTTTGTTATTTTGCTTCTGGCCTTAAATGTGGAAGTTAAATAACGTAATCATGCTTGGTTTATTTATAAATCATTGTACGGGATTGTATGGTTATCCAGGTGATTACTCAACATTCAGGCATCCCTCTTCCTTCACCTGTTCCATCACCTCTTCCTTCGCCATCTTGTACCTCATCAACCACTTCCATTCTTCCATTATTGCAGTCTGTTCTGCAGACAAATATGCTCCAAAAAGTACGTGTTATTAACAACAAGGGTGCGATCTCTTTTCACTTTCAATCTTTTTTGAGGTACTTAAATTTTTAACTTCGTTTTTTTACAGGAGACTATCTTAGGCTTAATGAAGCAAGTTTACCTTGTTGACACTACAGGTGCATGCATTAACTTTCTTTTTAACTTTTACTTAGTTTATAGAACATGTTGGTCTAACTTTGTGTATTTAGCCAATCACGGCGGTGATGGAGGTGGCGTGCTACCATGTCCCTCTTCATCGGAGAAAGCAACGGTATGTATTCTTGTTATTTGCTTGATATTGGGAACTCGGTCAAATAGAAATTAAGGAAAACTTGCTGGTTCTTTATTTATCATTTAAAATTATGCAATTCAATATGCATGTTTCCTGTTGTTCTTGGGATACAGTTGGGAGCAGCTTATGAGAAGGAGAAGAAATTGCTTCATGATATCACTGAGTTGCAATGGAAGTAATGATACTGAATCAGCAGCATTTTAATTTGTTTTATTGCATATTGTTAGGTTGTGGCTTTTAAGCGAAAAAATTTATTTCAAACCAAGGAAAAAGTTGGATGGATCAAACTTTTAGTTTAACAAAAAATCTCACTTAAAAGTTGATCCAAATGCGTGCCGGCTTTTAAGCAAAAAAAAGGGGAAAAAAACCTTGAGTTTAAAAGCGGCAACCAAACACGCCCATAATTTGCAAAACTCATGTATGCAGGGTTTTTCTAATTTAAATTTACTTTATCTTTGGTTGTGCAGACTAATACGTACCTTGGAAGAGCTTCATAAGATCAAAACAGAAAATTCTCAGGTTAACTTTTATAATTTGTCCCGAACATGGTTTTTCAATTGAAAGAAAACCAAAGAATATCTGCTTTGTTGAATTTCCTTTATTGGTTCAATGGGTTCTAAAGCTTTGTATCTCACTTTCAGGTGTGATTTCACCGACCAATTGGCGGAGACAGATGAAGACTATATTTTGATTATGCTCACTAACGAAAATGAGGAAAAATTAATAGCAAAAGTAAAAAATCGGGAGGAAATTTACGCATTTGATTGGTTTAATTTTGTTTTAATTTTTAATTGTCCATTTGAAATACCTCTTGTACATGATCCTATTTATATGGTCTTTCCACATTTTCTACGGTATATTCATTGTTATCAAGATATTTTTAGGTTCATATCTTGAATTTATTTGATAATATTGAGAAAGGCTATATCGTCTTGTTCTGCCAATTTTTTAACTCGGTTATCGTCTAGTCTGAGAAAGTCTTCAAAATGCAAAAACGGATTACATGAAACAAGTAAAAACATGAGTCTCATTCGATATATGTGTAAAACCCTTCAATGACGGCCAAAATTATTTGTGTAAACCTTAAAATGAAGGAAACCAGTCGTTTTCAGAAACGACCTAGCAGATCCACTGCAAAAGAACTGTTTTTGAAATAAGATTACTCAGTGAGTTTTTCTTAAAAATTAACATTAGAACTTGCAACAAGAAGATTTTACTTCTCTGGACTTTCCAAAACTATTCAGACCCACAAGAAACAAAATACCCATTTTTAAATGTGCCGGCTTGATTTTGCCTACACTGCATACACGAAAAAATTGCACGGTGTTGGCAAATTTGGATTGTCGGCCCGTAGATATTGGCCGTTCCCGAATTCAAAAAAGGACCATCCATTTTTGCAGAATGTATTTGCCCAATATCTTTTCAATCTTGTTATGGTTAATAGATACTGTTAAGTAGGTTTAGTCAAAGATTACAAACATCTTTTTTAAGTAGATGTAGTCAAAGATTACAAGCATTTTCAAATAGTATCCATAAAACATAATAATCTCAATATGATTTTTGGAGTGTCATTTTGACTCATGATGTGTTTTTGTTTTTCTTTTTGTATATAAAAGCTCTCATCCTCACCTTGTTGTTTTCATAGTCCAAATGGAAAATTTTCAACTAACTCTCGCGATCGTTGTCCTTGTAGCTGGAGTCGTCGGGGGCATACTTGTTCCGAATGCTTATTTACTTCCGTTCAAAGGGTCCTACCATGTATCGTGGGGAGCGGATCATGTTAACATGATAAACGAAACAAGAGTTGAACTTCTACTTGACCAATCTTCAGGTTAAAAATAGTCCCAAATTTGTTCTTTCAGTGTTATATACCCATTTCCAATGAAATATCAGTTCAATAATTTTTGTGAGAGACAAAAATCAGCTGTCAATAAATTCTTTTTTTTTCTCTGGAAAACTTTCCATACATATTTTCACATAAATTTTTTCGTAATGCAAATTCTACAGGGGCTGGTTTCAGATCTAACGAAGATTATCTATCGGGCTGGTTTGCGATGTGGATTAAGTTACCAGCGAATATGACTCCCGGAGTTGTCACCACTTTCAAAGTTTGCATTTCATTTTATCAATTTAACGTTCAACATTATTTGTTACCTTTTTACCCATGAAAATTACCCCATTTTCTTTTCTTTTTCATTCGAAAATCGTAGCTTATGGTGGTTAGTAAAAACTAAAACACTTATTTATAAGACCAATTTTAATTTTTTCATGGGTGCTCTGGAAGTAGCATTAAGTTATTTATTTTTTTTTTTTTTCCTACCATTAATTACAAGAACAATCTCAAAATTACTAATTAAAACCTCAATGCATGTCTAGTATTGTATTTTGCAATAAAAAGATCATTCTACCATAACAACACACTTTAAAATGTAATTATGAAACACTGTAACTACACTCAGTTTTACAATCAACTTTTAGAAATAAATTTTGAAAATCATCAGCATTTTCCAAACTGACCCTAACTTTTAATCATTTTATTGTACTTGTAGGTGATCTCTAAATCAGATTCTGAGCCAGGAAATATCAACCATGATGAGCTGGACATAGAGTTTATTGGCACCAATGATAAGCCTTATTTGAAAACTAATGTGTTTTCAAATGATTTGGGGAATAGAGAGCAAAGTTTTCATCTTTGGTTTGATCCCTCAGCAGATTTTCACAAGTATGATATTTTATGGAATGCACACCAAATAGTGTAAGTTGGATGTTATGTTATATTTTTTTTTCATTTGCTTTATGTATTTAAATTAAAGAATAATTATTTACCTTAAAAAGAATAAGAGTTTTCTTTTCTCTTTGAAAAAAAAAAAAGGACTTAAATAGAGGAAACAAAAGGAGGGAACAAATTAGAGATCAAACTCCCAGCATTGTGCGGTTCACGTGGTTTGGACCTTAAAAATTACAAGTTTTAAATTTAATGTATCTATCTTTCTTATTAGCTTTAAAAAGATTATTTTATTTGCTTAAAAAATATAACCAAATAAATCCAATACCAAGATATGCCTTTTGTTAAATTCTATAAAAGAAGAGAAAGAAAATTCATATTTGTATCATTTTGCAGAACTATAATGGATTGTTTATATAGATAAGCCAAAAATGAAAATATAATTAAATTAAATCAAATCATAATCTAAATTAATTATAAACTTATCATTTTCGTATTTCCAAAGTAAACAATAATTGCATAGCTTCATCCATCAATACTTTTTATTTTCTTCATATTTCCTTTGGCATATATATTCTTCAATACTCTCCTCAAGATGAATATGCAGTGACATCGAAACATCATCTTACGAATAAAACGATAACGGCAATGAGTTACAAATTCGGTACCTCCTTACATAAAAAAAAGTCTCCCATTTTGATAGATAGATATGTTGGGAAAAAATGTCAATGT
>MKEJ01049832.1:0-10637 GCA_001753735.1 Embelia ribes | reverse complement strand
CATTTTTAAAGTCCAATTTATTAGCAACATAATCGGCCATCCGCAGCTTCCTATGGTATCGCACACTGACAGTTCCTCTGTTACATCGATGGAGTGCTGTACTTGTTCGGATGTTTCCGAAAATGGGAATATGGTGAAGGTTATTCCAAAATAACCATTTCGTAATTTATCGAAAACACCCAATTCTTGGCTTATCGGTCCTCAACCCAGTTCTTAGTTTATCGGTCCTCTATGCTCTCATTTTGTAGTAAAGATCTTTTAGGTCCCGTTTGCTAACGTCTAGTGACATAATTTTCTTTTTGCCAATCGTTTCCCAACTACAATTTTCTATAAACTGATAATAATTAAAAAAAAGTACAAGTAAAAGTTTCTAGCCGGTAAGAGGAACAAACGAGTCCACGAGTTAGAAACATAAAAACACTGCTAAAGACAACATAAATATAAAATAACATGAAGATTTTATGTCATGGTATTCTTGGAGACAACTAATCCATCAATGTACCTCCGAACCTCCTCTTCTATCATCCGCCGCATCACCTCCATCATTGCCCTCGTCGGCTTGGCATCTACCGCCACATCATGACCTTCATCCTCTCTCTCCGCCGCCACTCCTCCATCTGCCTTCACCTGCTCCCCCAGTGGAAACAATGTAAGCGTTGTTTCCAGACCCCCCTCCACCAAGTCACGTCTCATCCGCTTCACTTCCGAGTCCAACTCAGACACTGCAGATTCTTCCTCCTCCACCGACGCCTTGACTAGACGGCGGCGGCCAAGGGTGGAGTTCCAATGATTCTTGATTGCATTATCTGTACGACCAGGCAACTGCCGGGCAATGGTTGCCCAACGGTTGCCATGAACCGCGTGGGCCCTGATGATGATGTCATCCTCGGTGGGTGAGAAGGGGCGGTGCTGGACAGCGGGGTCGAGCTGGTTAATCCACCGTAGGCGGCAAGACTTCCCCGACCGCCCAGGGATCCCAGCCGCAATGGCGGCCCAGTTGCAGGCCCCGTGCTCCTTCACGAGCCTCGTGAGGGCCGCGTCCTCCTCCGGGGTCCAAGCACCTCGAGCTCCATTGGCTGTTTTGGTTTCCCTCATAGTACAACTGAGGAGTTCTGATTGCTCTCTGGCAGAGACTTAGATATGTAGAGAGATATGATGAATGGGGGAGAATGGGTGGGTAGTTAGACATGCAGTTAAAGGAGTGGGTATGTACATGGGTCATGCTAGTTGTCAGTTGTAACTGTTTCTGATATTCAACCGTACGTGTTGCTCAAAACTGTTTGTACGTGATATAGGGAAGAAGTTACTTTTGTAACGGCCCACCTTTTGTTTTTCAATTTCTTTTTCAATTTAACCTTATCCAAACTTCCGGAGCCCGGGCTACGGAGCAACGCTAATCTGTGGGCACTATAGAACACCTACTGTACTTGATAAAAAAAAAAAATGCCGCCTCCGATGAAAATATTAGGTCCCACAAAAAATATAAAGAACAAACTCTTAATTGAGGCTTTTATTTTATTATCCCAACGTCCTAGGGTACTCTGTAGCAGCTGCATACTCTGAAGTACTGGATTTGCACTTCTTCAATTCCAAGTGACAAAGTAAACATGTGTCTTGTGGCCATCTCATCAGTCACAATATTTGCGGATTTTGGTCTACCTACCCGCATGTCACCGCCGCCTTTGTATGTCAGTTGATTGCCGCTGTTGGCAGTCAACAGCCAGGTCAACCAGGTCTTTGTCGCAGACAGTTTGGTCCGCTGATTCAAATTTCAGATGGTCATACATAAGTTTGATATATCGATTAGAACCAGTGCCTTAATGGTCTACTCGACAAAAAGTTATAAAAAGAGGATGACAAATCAAACTATAAGAAATATTAAATATTTGAATGCTATAATATGAGTAATAGAGCAAAGTTGTTTGCCAAACAGGTTTCTTGCTGAGAAAACTACAAATAGAAACCGAGATCCACGACAGACATGATCTTAGTAAACTCAACCAAAGAACAAAATCTGCCCATTTCAATAACAATGGGAAGTAAAAAACCTTTGCCACTTGCTTCTTGTGCGATTATAACTCGGCCCTGTGGAAAATAAAGCAATTCAATATACCATTAAGCAACCGTATGGAACTATTCATACAAGCACCCTCTTTGCCATTTTGGGCACAAAGGACCAATACGGACTTATTTCTGCCTCCCAAACAGGCCGCATCAGCCAGAATTAGCGTTAAACTTTTGAACGCTTGGGTAAGCTCTGCAAAAAAATCAGGTCAATCACACAGCAAATAGAAACCCAAATGCATATATTATCGGTGGTTTTCCTATGTTATTGGGGCATTCATCTTGATTTAAGAAGCAATCAACGGTGACTTCATCAAAATCCGATGGGATTGTGAGGACTTTCGTAACTTCTTTCACCACTCTTTTAAAGCCTCCACTTTTTTTAACTATATATACTCCCTAACAAAGCTGCCTTGTCCATCTGTGCATTTAAACATTGATTTTAGTCTTCTTTAATTTTCACGATTATCTTTTTTATAGCATTGCTGGTGCTGGTGTAAGGCCACGTTGATGTGGCACTCCTTGATTCATATATGCCCACCACAGAGTTAGATACTACCACTCGTCAAACCATTACAGTATTCATAACACCTGGTTCAGGGTGTATGAATGCCTAGAATGTTTTAATAGCAAAGCATAGCAACACAATTCTTCCATTCCATCAAAACAAAAAATTCTTTCTCGATTTATGACAGTTTGTCATCCCCAAAACGCCCACCTAATGGACAATCAAATACATTTAAATGTGACCGACATTGAGATAATTATATATAAGCATGCAAGGTAACTCATGTGGTTGCGCTTATGCAAATCAATCTTATCTTTTTCTATGGCGACCTAAGTATTTCACATCTGATAATAGTCTCTCAACAAGCAGAAGCAAGGCAGTATACCGAAGTATATGTAAGGGGGCTATATTCCTAGTGCCACGGACCACACGAAAATTTTGAAAACTTGATCCTACACTAGTATGATGGTTATTAACATAAACACTCCTGTGAGCTAATTATCAAAAGTTTGCAAGCGTTCATTTTCTTTTTACCAAGAACAACATGAACTATCATCATATAGCAAAAAATGCAATGAGAACAGCACAAGAGCCAACGAACAATAACCGTCATTTCAAATTTTGGGTACAGATCAATGGAAAATATTGAGGTATCCCAAACCAATGATGGATAGCCAAGTATACAGAAGACATCAAGCTAAAATCATTCTGCACACTTGACAATTCCCCATTAGCTTGAGATAACGACCCAGGATAGCCTACATATGTTACAAATCAACCCTCTATTATGAGCACGCGAGGAGAGATACAGAGAGAAGGGCGGCAGAGAACCTTATCAGAGCGGGGAATAAAATTCCTAAGAAGAGCAAGTAAGCTGCACACTGATCCTGTCCCTCAGGCGCTTCTCAGCTAGGCTATGGCTTTCGGAAACAGTACTTGCAGTAGATGGTCGACCTTCTTCATTAGGCCCTCTACATGACCCTGGACATGAGACAAAACAACAAGAGTCAGCATAGAAATGTTATTTGAATAGAGAGGTGCAGTTGTCTGGGTGTTTCTTGGCAATGTGCCCAACTTTTTTTTTTAACTCAGGCCAGTCAGGACAAAAGGGATTTTCCATGTCCAACAAACTCACTTTGCTTTCAGGCTAACTACACACTCCATTTGTCTCTCTTTAGTGATTCTTAACACCTATCAGCTGCTAGTACTGCTGTACTAATAATGAGTGATCTGAATCTGTCTAATCTTTGATTGGTATAAAATTGGTATTAGAGCATACCCTTTTCAATTTGTCTAGCCAAATTACGTTTTGCCTCATCCACCTGTCACTTGCAACATGGCAGGGTCCTAATCAAAGATCAAGTAGTTGAACATAACGTCGGAGCCCACAGAGAGAAATTAACAAATTGTCACAAAAGTAGTTTGACAAGGATTCAAAGTTATCGTGCTAAATCTAAATGCAATATAATGGGTATGTTTCTTACTAAAGAGTTATTTCAAAATAAGATAAACCATCTACCGAAACCATGTGTCATCATTCTGTTCATATGTAGCATTGTTTTATTACCCCCATGTAATAAAAGTTAAAAGAGTTTTGAGGAGACAAGAACACAGTTAAAGCAATCAATGAGATAGCACTGTAACACTAATTACAAGCCGTAAAAAAATAATAATAATAAATAAAATAAAAAATAAAACAAAAACAAGATTATATCCCGATCACTTTGTTGAATAAACCGTCCTTCAATAGCATTGGCCCCATAAGGATTTGCTTTTCCTCTTTGCTCTAGAAAAAAGTCTTGAGAATCACTTTAAATAGCAAACCATGATGGTCTTTTGCATCATTTAATTGAAATCTGATTCCAAAACATGTATCTAATATTAAATTATCTTTTCATATCACACTTTAAAATCTGAACTGGTTCAAGTCTCACCCTTAATTTGGAATTTTGGATAAAGGAACTAACGTTTTGGAAGGAAGCATTTGACTATTCAGTACTGTATCATGTATGTGCATACCTGATAGAGCCACTCCTTTCTTGCATATTGAGGTTGTCCTGCATAAAACAACAAAAACAGAATCACTGACAAAACACTCAGTGGTAGGTGCAGGGACTCATTGAAAGTCACCTTAAAAGAAAAATTTGATAGATTGTACTCCCAGTAATCACTACCATAGTCAGCAGTCTAGCTTATTTTATGTTTCAGCACGTACTCCCCCACTGAATAGCCCTCAATACTTCCCATCTTCTCCTGATCTCCCAATTGCATTTCTGTATTTCGGATATTTTTCCGTTTGATACAGGATACAGTACTTGAAAAATTAAAAGGAAGGAAAAAATGAAGCAGCGGCTCCAATAAATAGTAGAAATTTGAGATTCTATTGATTATAGATGCAACCGGTTCATAAACACAACCCTTTAGCAATGACTCAATTTCTCCACCTTTTCTTAATCTAGGAGGACTTCTATAATTTTAAAACTAAAAGAAAGGGAAAACAAACAAAAATAATAATAATCTTAAAGCCCAATCTAAGCTTCAACAAATCAGAATGCTATGCAATTTCATCACTGAAAAGAATTGCACAAAACTGGCCGAACTGCCGCTTTGAAATCTTCATAAAATCTCTGTTCAGAAAACCTGCTTGCCCGTCTTCTTGCAGCAGAGGCCATCTCGAGCCTCTCTGATTCAGGCATTTTCAGTATTGTTAGAATTGCATCAGCATATTCATCGACATTCTGAGCAAGAAATCCAGTTTGTCGTCCATCTTCGTCTACCACAATGTCCATCTTTGGTCCAGCAGAATTATGAGCTGAAAAAGGAAAATTCATAAGCCACTTACTCGCGTAAGGAAAAGAAATATATAAAAAAAGCTAAAATTCCCAAGGGCAAGCTTTTTAGCAGGGGGAAAACGACTAAAACCAAGGTAGCAGAGAACTTCTGGGTACTATCGCAGACAGGAAATTCACATCCACAATCTCAGATTTCTGTGAATTTACTGTTATCGCTAAACGTATAATTTTGAGCCAAATCTATTTGAACTCATGGGTTAGGGATGAGTTTCAGTTGACGCTCTGCATATGTGTTCAAGGGGCACTTACCTAGAAAATAATATTTATAAATCTTGAATTTTGTCCGCCCTTGACCATGCACTATGCAAATGTAAATCGAGCAATGCTATTCCTGATTATTTTATTGGACCTACTAGCTTTTCAGAATAAGTATGTATTCCCTAGTCAAGGCAAAACATTCAACATGATGATTTCAACATGTTACCCAATTTGCTACATTTTCAACATGATGATTTCATTGAAACCTTAGCTTCGACCTTTGATATGAGGTGCTACCGAACACTCAAGTGCTACCATACCACTGGACATACTCCCATTTTAACAATATGAAAATTTTCCTACAGAAGTCTACCACTTACCGATGGGAATTGCACCTGCAGCCATATACTCCACAACACTTATGCCAAAGTGCTCATCTGTCATTGAATGGATTCCTGCAACAGCATTTCCCAATAGTCTCACCAAATCGCTGAGAAAAATCAAGAATGCATTAGAGATTTAAAACAACACAAGAGCTCACAAATAAGGTACATTCAAGCAAATATGCATAATCATATTCGCAGCATCAAATTGAAAACAAATCCCCATTAATACTCAAGTACTCTAGTTCAACCAAAGGTTAACAATTTAACCAATTTTAACCGAAACATGATCAATTTGAACCCAATTATATGAAGTGCTAAATAATTCCTACGTTCCATAAGACAAGACACAATCAGAACCACTCATATTTTATACATCACAACTGTCACCAAATAGGGAGGCATGGAAGTTGAATTTGAAGCCAACACTATCACGCATCGTTCATAAATTGGCAGGATTAGTTTGAAACCATGAATAGCTCAAACCGATAAAATGTAGAAGTGTGGCAGTTTAAGTTTCCTAATATATATCACAGTCACGTGTCTGTAGTACTTTAAAAACAGAATAACTTGCCGACACGATACGGACCTGTACATCAGATTCTTGTGGAACTCCACATCCTCATCAACATTAAGTTCAACAGCCAGGTTTCTCAAATTTTGAAATCTTTCCTCATCAGCCTTGTTACGACAGCTACCAACGAATTGGAGCTTGGGTTTAGGCATGTCTGCATCCAATTTTCTGATGACTACTGCAAAGGCCTCAAGTTGAAGGGGGTGTGCCTGGTAAAAAGGATCAAATTTTCGATTGATTTCCTCAAAAATAAGAAAACAGCCAAAAATGACATCTATTTTTTTTTTCAAAATGTAGATACCTTCTCAGGACGAAATTGCGCAACTGATATAATTGTTGGAGTGTTCAGAGGTCTTTCCAATGGAAGGATCTGTCAGCAAGTAGCTGTTAGGGTTCAAAGGTTTTTCCTAAATCAACTCATAAGCAAAGTGGATGTGTAAAGAGCTAAGTCACCAAATCCTTCGTGGATAGGGGACGCTCCCGCTCCCAATCCTCGCTCCCGCAACTGCTCTCATCATTTTTTGAACTACAGACCTGATGCTCCCACGCTCCCACTCCGCGACATAGTGACGTAGGTAAAGAGTGGACAAATGCCAAAAGATTTCTTTCACCAGTCTGCATCCTATCCCTCAATTCGATTCAAGCAATCTTCAACAGTAACTATTCATAAATCATTTTTAAATGCAACACTTTTCAGGATCCAGACCACCAGGGGAAGTATTCTATGAAGGGATCTAGACCATAATATCCCAACAGGTCCTTACAGTCCCACCACTTAACAGGACTTGAAAAATATTAGCCAGCTTAGCTTTGCAGAAGTAAGGCATGAACCAGGTATTTGGTAAAATCATGTCACTTACTTGGACAGACAGTTTCTTTAGTTAATTTGATAAATTACAAAATTTTCATTCTAAATTTAATGACTAGCATACGTTTATGATAAATAAAATCTTAAAATTAAGGTACCAAATGCATATTTAGCCCATAATTTCATGAAGATTTTTATCATAAATTTAAATAAATAAAGTGCGAGGGCATTGGAGAATGCGAGGGCATTGGCAAAAACTTGGTCTGTACCATCCCTGCCCCAAACTGCCATACAAAGTCCACCCCTACCTATTTGCTCATCAATCATCAGCCAGTCTAATAACCAGCACGCTTCCAGCTTAAGAACACCACATCTTAGGACAGAGTACAGATTTTTCTAAAGAAGTAAACACCGGACAGAAAGATAAACCACAAACCTGAAGCCCTGAAGTATCACAAGGTGGGTAAACTCACTTAATCCGATCAGGAATTCCCCAAAACTTTTCAATGTGTGCCGGAGTCCATGAAGAGTTCACCATTGCGAGGTGAGCACAAGAGCCAAAGATCCCATACATCCAGCTAAAGAAGTTGTAATAGATAACCTTGCACCGAGATAACCATAAGCTGCAACGAGAAATTATTATGAACGTACAAAATAGAAAGGGATAATATACAAATAACAAAAGGCAATTAAACTCGTCAAACTTTTCAAGCTACAACCATGCACCAAGATCATAAAAATTGGAAAAGAACAACTATTAAGACTCTGATGCGGAAAGTCCAAAAGGCAGGCAACAATTAAAAAACATATATAAGAACTACCCTGAAGTTGCACAAACAGCACTACCAAAAATCACATAGCATGACAGAGATCTCAAAGTAATTTACATTCCCAAAACATTGTGCTCTATGCTGCATCCTATTTTCCCTTCACGACATAAAAAAGGAAAAAGAAAAAGCTAAAACACTTTAAAAAAACATGTGCGCACCAAGGACAAATAAAGGCAACCGCAACGGTTGCAAAAACCCTTAAGAGAGCCCTGCTACGCGATTGAAAAACATGATACACCCTTATCAAGTAAAAATCGGCCACCACAAAAGGCTTAATACAAATGCAATATGCAAGGGTAGTACCTAACGCGAAACCAACCTCTGAGAAATTACGGAATCATTATTATACATTGAATTCCGCCCACGAACACGAGATAACATGTCTAAACTGATTGTTGGGTAGTGCGTGTAACAAATAACTTTGCAACCAAACAACCGGGCAATTGGATATGTAAAAGCATATCCACTGGTATCAACATAATATGAAGGCGTAAACTTGCACAGGGCTTCCCACGTGAGATAGACGGAGCCCAAGCTTTGGCCGATCATGGTGAAACGAGGGTAAGTTGTATCTTCAATCCACTTCCTTCTGTATAAGTGCACCACCTTAAGCAAAGAGAGCAAATTATTTGCCACTAGAAATTACACCTCACTAAAATTAGAGAAATGAGATGAGATGAAAAATACCTGAGGTGGACGAAGCAAGCGGAGACCGAAGCGATGGAGGGCGCGGGCGGCGAGGGAGTCGGGGGAGGAGTCGTGATCGCCGGTGAAGATGGCGATGGGAAGGTGGGGATAGTCCTCCTGGAGGGCCTTGACGGCGCACCAGAGGACCCTCTCTCCGCCGCCGCCGTCGTTGGTGTAGTGGTGGAAGAACCTCGCCGCCCTCTTCCTGCTCCTCCGGCCCGCGATCACGGCGGCTGAGATCGATTTGAGGATGAGAGATAAGATTGTCGATATGAGGACGATGGAGATTACTAGGGCATAAGCCACTGGAGAACAAGTGAGATCGGAATTTTTTCAGTGAAATAATAAAACGGAAAAAAATGAAAACTGTTCCTAAGTTTTCTTTTTGCAGTCGCGTCACTACTAACCGATCCTATGCCTTATAAATCTATTCCAAATAAAATATAAATAAAATATTAGATCATTCACTATTCATATTTTTCTCTCATTCAAAATTTAATTTTATGTCTTATATATTAAATTTAATTTATATTTATTTATTATCTTAAGTGTTTTTTATTATATAATAAGAAAAGATATTATTATTTTACAATTAAATTTCAAAAATTTTACTTTAATTTCATATTAAAATAAAAAATAAATATGAAATAAAGTAAATATTGTAACCGCACAAAATCCCTAGTCTAAGTAATAAGACTGGAAAATTGAGAAAATAATATAATTTTATTGATTTAATTTGATGAATACAATCCTCTGTAATTTATAATTACAAGAAATGTAGTCATTTGATTATTCTCCTTAAATGCTTGCGAATTCAAGAGCTTGTAGCGGATCTAGCTGGATTTTGTTGAAGAACACCTGATTCAAGGGCTTCGCGCTTGATCTTGAATGTGTCTGATGTTCTTTGATTTCTTCGTGTTGTTGAAGAAATGATGAGCTTTGCTTTGAAATGCTTGATCTGCGGCTTCGATAGCGTTTTGCGGATCAAACTGGATTTGTTTAAGAATTCCTGATTCAAGGGCTCGAGCAGTTTGATCTTGACTCTAGTTTATGTTCTTTGAGTTCTTCTTGTTGTAGAAAAATTGATAAGTTCTGATTTTGAAATACTTGATCTGCGGCTTGATAGCTTATTGCAGATCAAACTGGATTTTGTTGAAGAACTCTTGATTCAAGGGCTTAAGCAGCTTGATCTCGAATCTAGTTGATGTTCTTCGCGTTCTTGAACAAATGATGAAGTGTTCTTGCTGTTGTTCGATTCCTTCAAATGTTTTGAGAGTTGAACTTTAGAGTTTCTCTCTCTAGATTTAAAGAATGTTCTTATTGTGTCTTGCTTGCTTGCTGTTTTTGTCTCTCTTGAAATGAGGCATTGACCCTCCTTTTGTAGTGTTTAAGGAGGAGTAAGTAAGGCAATGGAATATCCTTTTGGCATATTTCTTTGATTTATTGTCTTAGGAGAATAATAATTTAATTAATTATTATCTTCAATTATTTATTTATTAATTATCTCATTTTAATTATGAGCATAATTAATATAACAGGCTTCAATACCAGTTGACCCATTTTGCCATTTTACTTTAATACACATTTCAATCTCGAAAGTTTTGCATAATCGATCTCTGCAGTTAAGGCTTAAACTCCTCCACCTATTGATGTATTCAACGACTGGTTCGTCCTTCCTTTGGCGAGAATAAGTAAGCTCAAGCAGGCTTACTATACACCGAGTGCTGTAGAAG
>MKEJ01049831.1:0-16999 GCA_001753735.1 Embelia ribes | reverse complement strand
TTACAAGAAATGAAAATGCTATGTTTTTCATACTTCGACTACTCATATCATACTTATATCATACTTACGGACGTACGGGACATTACACGGGTTGGGTCTGGACCTTCAAGCTAGAATTCAACAAGTCTTTGCGTATCCTATTGGCAACTTAGAATTATCTTGGTGTTCCCCTCATTACTATTAAGGTAAGGAGATTGGATTTTGCACATCTTATGGAACGCATCTCAAAAATGGTCTCCTCATGAACAAATAACTTCCTCTCTTATGCGGGTAGACTCCAACTCATTAAGTCGGTCCTCTTTAACATTCAAAACTTTTGGAATGCCCAATTCATTCTACCGTCGTCGGTTACCAAAGAGCTAGAAGAATTGTTGCGGAAGTTTTTTTGGTCTAGGGTTGAGCACAATAATCACTTTGCCAAAGTAGCTTGGAAGGATGTCACTACTCTTTTTGATGAAGGTGGTTTAGGTATTAAAAAGATTAAGGATTGGAATAGGGCTTTCTTGGCCAAAGCGGTTTGGAACTTATGTGATAATGGGAACAAATCTATTTGTAAGGATTGGGTAAAGGCGAACTTGATAATAAACCAAAACTTTTGGAAAATAAAAATCCCTCAAAAGTGCTCTTGGATTTGGAGGAATCTTCTTCATCTTAGAAGTGTCCTTAACAATCACATTAGAGTGAATATTGTTGATGGTGCCTCTACCTTCTTTTGGTTTGACCCATGGATGTAAGGAGGGCCCATTTATACAAGCCTAAACGATAGAGTAATCTTGGAATCCAGGCTGGGAAAAGATCTAAAAGTAGGGGACTTATGTGGGTCGGAGGAATTTTGTTGGCCTTTTCTAAATTTCATAGGCCTCCTTGATCTCCATAAGAAGCCCCAACTTAGATTGGGTAGTGGCTCAGATCGGTATGTTTAGAACCCTCTTGGGAATGATATTTTAGTTTATCTTGCTTGAAAAACATTGAGGGAGAGACATGGGGGGATTTGGTTTAGAAGAGGCCACTTATTCTGAGATGTAGCTTCATTATGTGGCTTGCTCTAAAGAATAAGTTGTGTACACTTGATAGAGTTAAGAAGAGGAGAGTGCATCTAGCTAATAGAAATGTGCTTTGCAAATCGGAGGAGGAAGATTAAATCCATATTCTAATGACTTGCTCCTTTGCTAGGAACATTTGAGAACGTTTCAATTCCACTTTCATCCGGATGCCTTTGAGATGGGTTGGGAGGATTGGATTGCTTGGGCTTGTCAAAGATTCAAAGGAAGGAGTCAAGAAACAAAACTTAAAAGGGCTACTTTTTGAACGATTTTTTACCATATATGGGGGAAAAGGAATGCTAGAGCTCATGGTGACCTCGCACATACTACTTTATATATTCATGTAGAAGGAATGCTAGCTTTTGTTACTTAGTTGCATCGGCACAATTGCCTCGGCTAGAGTGTTTGTTGTTAGTTTTTTTTTTTTTGGGTTGTTGTAAGTAAATGCAACCTCATGAGCGGCCTCTTCATTGTTCTTCATCTCTTTGTGGCTAGGTTATTTCTTAGCTACGGTTTGGTCCTAGTAGGAATGCTAACCTCTTTGTTCATGTTTCTCTTATTCTAAAATACTTGAAAATTCCAACAAAAAAAAAAAAAAAAAAAAAAACAAAACAAAAAAAAAAAAAAAAAAAAAAAAAAGCCACTCCATCCATAAAAGTGGGCAATGTGGCAACAATTAATGGGACATATGTCACACTAATGAAGAAAAGCAATAAAACAGTTGCAACACAAGGCTTAATTATCCATTGTTGGATCAAGATAACATGGCCAGTGATAAACAGGAGCAGTTATGGCAGTTACACGTGCATTCCTATAAATGAACAATATAAATCATGGAGAAGACATTATAAACCACACCCCATTCGGGCCTGTATCTAGGAGTAAGCTTAATATAGTACTTAGTAGTAGTTGTAACTTGGAAACTTCAGCAAACACATCACAATATTCATTGTAATTGGAACCTTTAAGGTTGAGTAATAACAATCGTTTTATTATTCAATTTTACTATTGCTTTTACATTGATCAAGCCATACAATACTAAGGAAGGCCTGAAACTAGGGCAGAGAATCATATCCACTTTGATTGAGTAACCAATTAATCCATTCCAGCACCAATTTAAGAAAAATTGGTAAACAAACGAATCGAATATCAATTTAGAAGAAAGATAATAATATCTAAGCTATGGAAAATTTTAAAAAATGTATTAACATAATTATATGTCAAAGATAATATATGTCTTCATTGATAAATATACGCCTGAAGTAATATCAACTCCACTATTGTTCAAACTTAAAACTAGCTTTCTGAATGTTATTCAGATTTAATATCAACATTTTTATTAATTTTGGGATAAGTTCGCTCTGTTGCCACCAGCCAGCCCAGATAATTTAAGATAGATCTAACTCTAACAAAACTATTTTTAAGTTAAAACGGTTGTATATAATTTAAAATAGATCTAACTCTAACAAAATGTATGTGAGAAGGTCCATTATTTTGAATTGGAGCTCCCCTTGGTCGTCCAACCCCATATCCATTCTGCGTTGGATTATAAAGAACCAAATAATGAAAACACTAATTAATTGTTAAATATTAAGACGAATAACGTTTACTTTGAACATATCAATGCGGGGTGGAGTATCAAATTTAAATAAGAAATATTTAAATTTTATTTCCGATCTTTAAACGGTAAGTATGGCGACTTAAAATTAATTATACAGCTATACTTCATTTCACATTCAAGAAAATTGGACCTGTCATATTTAATACCAATTAGCTGTAACATAACCATGTAGAGACACGTTACAGGTTTACCCGTAATTTAAAAAATACTCGCTCCACATATTATATTTAAGTGTAAAGTTTAATATTTATTTTGTTTTAGCCTACGCGTAGATTAGCGGACTGAAAAGGAAAGTAGGGGATAGCCACTACCCGACCCCCTACCTTACAAATTCTTGAAAATTATCTATATAAATTTCAAAATTTTCGATACCTTCCATTGTACAACTCACCCTAAATTTCAAAATTTAGGTCTATGTATTTTACATAACAGTAAGATATAGCCTCTAAAAAGAATTCTTAATGCACCACTGCTGCATAATAATTTCAACCCCATATATTAGTTTCAGTGTTGTCAAACCCATGGGCCTAATAGCCTATGGAATGAGTTTTCAACTGTGAAGTGGTCAATAAAATTAATGAGATGAAAAAAATTAGGGTAGGAGACAAAGTGTGAGCAAGTTCTAAGATTTTTCTATTTTAGAACCAGAAAACCTGCTGTAGCTCTGCATGTTTTGGCGTAAACTTTGCTTATAAAAATATTGAATTTGTTTAATGTAATGTAAAATTTGGGTAATTTCGCAATTCACACAAATGATGCATATGCTATGATTGACTTGTTCTGCATAATTTGTTTTTCTTTTTTCATTTAGCATGTGTTGATTATTATTATAAAGCTCGCATTAAAATAATTGAAGAATAGTTGACCTGATGGAGTGTGGTCACTAGCTTCCGGTGTACATAGGAGAGGATTTGGTTGGTATATGAGATGTGCTGAGGATCCGAGGGTGGTCCAAGTTATGCCACTGTCCAGAGTTGAGAATAGGCTCTCGAATTAAGTAGTTCCGGGGCTCCGTGAGGTATCTGAAAGTGCGGGCATGGGATGCCCATAGAGAATCCGATGCTTAAGTGAGTACATAAAAGTTAAAGGGTAAATTGCAATGTACTAAAGGCAATATTTAATTGAATATTAAATATAGAGAGAGAAATTGAATTGTGACAAATAACAATATTTATAGTACACAGTACTAAACAACTGTCAAAGAATTACAAGACTGGTCAATGAATTTATCTCTTATGCAGGCACGTGGCCAAGAGATAAAAAATTTACACTCTTAATCCCTCTGTGCAAGTAGTTTACACAACTACATATTTATCAAAATTTAAATTTTTCATTATCATTGTAATTGATACTACAGACACCAAATAGAATTTTAGTTGAAACTATGGGGACAATTAGTGAAATTCTTGCAAGAATATAAGATGGGTCCAATGATGGGGCCAAGAACTGCCACCTAACCCACCAACAGGCAACATGCACTAAGATGAAACCCTTTTCCCATCCATCCAAATTTCTCTCGTTCCTCCATCCACAAATGAGAAAGAGATGGGTGGAGTGAGAAAAAGGTTGTTTTTGAGAGGCCTAATCACCCTTAGCTCATCCTTCACCCCACCAAAGCTGCTCTTCTTTTGTCATTGTGCCCCCCAAATAGTGTCCATCTCTATCTCCTTTTGCTCCCCTCTTCTCCCTTGTTCCAGAAACACACACCCGTGGTTTAGACTCCCAATTTTCTTGCATCTTTCATACACACTAACATTCTACATTCAGGAAGAGATTTATATATATATCTCTACAACTAACTTCTAGCAACTATCTGTAACTTGTAAGTAGTAATATTTACTCTTAGCCTGTCTAACTAATTACTAACTAGTTTAGGGACAAAAAATGTGTACAGAAGGTAAACTAAATGATAAGTTGTAAGACTAATGAAAGAAACATTAAACAATAATCAACAAAGCCCTCTAAATTCATCGACACACGCATCCGCCTTGACTTAACTCCCCAAATCTATCAGTTTGTTAACTTCTTGTCCATAATTGGCAGAGAGTGATACGGAAGCAGACAACGATACTAGAAACGAAAGTGTAAAAGGCGATACAAAAGTTAAGGAGAACGGAAATGTAATACCATAATAAAATTTCTTAATAAATGTGAGGGATTTTTAAAATCAGTATTAGTATAAAATTGAATTCAAAAGTATACTTTTAAGTGTTTTTCACTTCTAAGAACTTTTTGGTGTTGGGTGAGTATATCAACAGTATACTTTTCGTACTTAAAAATAAAGATTTTAACATCCGTTATCAAATTATATATGTTTGTGTGTGTTTTATTTTATGGTACTTGTAATCACTTCTCACTACCTGTAACACAATAATAAGTACAACTTTTTTTGAACGTTTTGTTAGAAAAATATTTTAAACTTGCGCTTTTGAATAATTAGGTTTTGTGTAAAATGATTTATGAAACTACAAATAACCAAAGCAAGAACAATTAGCCAATATTTTATTTTCTTTTTTCACCTTTAAAATTATTTATTTATTTATTNNTTTATAACCAAACAAAAGCAATTCAAGACAATGTAAACAAATCCCTATTTCAAATGATGGGAATGTGAATTCAAAATGTATGATTTAAAATTGCGTTAATTGCCGTTAATTCAAAGAGAAAAGAAATCTGAATAAAATTTTCAATATGAACAAACCCTTTTATGAAAATGTTTATAAGTTGTTTGTCCTCGGAAAGATTTGTACAGATTTTAACATGATCAATATTGGCTTTAGATTGTTAGAAAAATATTTAAAGTTTATGCTTTTAAATAATTATTTCTTGTATAAAATGATATAATTTTAGTAGGAAGAAATATAAATTATTTTATACAAGAAATAATTATTTAAAAGCATAAACTTAAAGTAATTTTTCTAACAATTTATCAAACGCACCAACAATATTTAGAAGCATATTATATCACCCCCATCAAAAAATGAACTTTTATACTTATACTTACATAACGGAGTAAGTATTAGGACACTAATTATAAGAGAGATGTAGTAAAGATAAATACTAGCTTTCGTTGTTATGGCTCACCGTTGATCCTGTTTGTATAAAGAATGTTCAAACTATTGACTACACCAGAGTAAGAGGATGATTGTTAACATCTCACAAGTTAAGGTATACTAAAACAATGATAATACTGCACCAAGTTTATACCAAAATCGAAGCCCTTTCTCTATTTTTGGCTAGTTTTCATTAACTTCAATATTTTCTTTGTAACTTGCACCCTCCTCTTAAGAATAACAAAATTTTAAAATGAATCTCTGTAGCCTTGCACAAAAATTGTCCAATTTCGTAATTTGAGCAAGGAAATTGAAATGTATCCAACAAGGGTTATAACCAAAATGGTCAAGGGTCCATATCTCGATAATAAATATGAATATTTCAAATATAGTATGAATCAAGGAAGACATATAAACACATCAATCCAACCTTACCCTAGTATATTTGATTTTTTGTACACTACTTCACTTTCCACACTTACCCCACTCTAGAAAGTGACCCATGATAGATAAGTCAGCATCCAAAGTATTTTCCACATGTAATCATTCAAAATATATTCCATAAGTAGCTAAATTGGACACTAATGTATCTTATGGAGATTCACATATATTAGGCTTTTGGGGCATAATTTGATCATTGATTAGTGATTACTCCATCACTAGGTTAGCCTCTAAATTTGGGCCATTAAGATTTGATTTTGATATTTAATGAAAATTTTGGGTTATTACCTAGTATATCCCTTTTCTTCCCATTACTTTTCCTTCCGCCCTTTACCCCACTCTAGAAAGTGACCCATGAGCATCCCAAGATTTTCCATATGTAATCATCCATAATATTTTCCACAAATAGTTAAATTGCACATTAATGTACCTTATGGGGATTCTTATATTTTTGTTTTTTGGGGTGTTGGTTGATCATTGATTAGTGATTAGTCTATCATTTGAGTTAGCCTCCAAATTTGGGCCATTGAATTTGATTTTGACATTAGCTAATAAACAAATTTTGGTTATAAATGCCACAGAAAATAAGCATTTTTTTTTCTTTTCCTATACTCTTTTTTGAAGCGAACAATCATGCAATATCAAATGCCAATGGATTGCCCAAATAGTCAATTACTTGGACTTAGTGCTTTATGTAGCATTAGGTTTGAGGTTCGATTCCCATGAGGAGCAATTTCTTGGGGCCACACCTTTTAGTGTGAAAGCTAGCGATTTACCCTTATTCGTATAGAAAAACTCTCGAGGGTGCAGTGCACAGGTCCTGTGGGATTAGCGTGTGCCTAGAACCCAAGGATATCCCCAAAAAAAAAAAGAAGAAGAGAGAGAGAGAGATTGTAGGTGTCGGAAGGAATAGAAGAAATTGTGCTGAAAGCATGAAGTGTCTTTATGCTCATTCATTTACACCACGTGTAGGAAATATTACACTCTCGAGTCTATGATCAATAAGAGTTTATTTGAGAGTAGTATTTGATCTATTAGAGTTTATTTGAGAAGTTTTCTTTAAACAGTAAGTGCAATGGTAATTAATAGGCTTCAATAAACATGGTACCTTTTTTAATATATCATGATATGACTCGTATCTATACTTTTGTCCTCTTCATTGGGTATAGAAAATTGGGGTTAGTCAATGTGAATTCTATGCTTATGTGTAATGTTGTATTTACGTTTTTGTGGATTTTATATTGGATATCCTTCTCGGGTAAGTTTGAGAAGTTTTTAACAGAAAATGACTCTGTTTCTGTGATTGCATTTTTGCGACTACCCTTGGAGACATACCAATCATTAAATATAAGTTGTGATTCTCTTCTTAAAAGTAACAACTTTTTTATTGATTATGCATTCAATACAAAATTTACAAAATTTGATAAATAGATGAAGAGGAAAGCAGTTCTTTGGTTTGCATAGGACAAGAAAAATTCTGGTGGTCTTAAATTTCATTTAAATTGAGCTGTTTATACGATCTGGTCTGTTCATCCATATTGGTTGGCAACTTTGGAATGATTTATGTTGAAGAATCCATCAAACAAAGCCCAATCTTCGTCATCAAAATCAAGGCTAATATCTAAATCCAGGGGGTTGCTAGGTTCATCATTGTCGAGTCTGAATAGCTCGTTATCATCAAGAATGTCTAAATTATCTGGAACCTGTTCAAGTTTGTCTCTGAAGGGCCTATCAAGTTCCATATCTGAGTCAAATCTATCCACCATTTGAAACAACTCTAACGACTCATCCATCAAACCTGAATTTAGTGTTTGCTGCCCAAGAACTGGTCAGCATTGCCAAATTCTTCAACTGGATCGATGTGCTCATGTTTTATGTTTGGAGCTGAAGATGCTTGCTCCAATTCGCGGGAGGCCGTTGATTCATTTGGTAAAGTATTTTTGAAGTCGCCGGTTGGGATGTGCTTGTTCTGGGTCAGAGAGGCTTCTGTTGCAGATGAGATTATATCGTTTTTCTTATCTTTGGTTTCAAGCCCTTGTGTGTTGTAAACATTAGCAGTCTCTTCGCCATCAAAATCAAATCTAGTACCAAAATCCAGGGGGTCGTTAGGTTCATCACTGTCAAGCCTGAATAGCTCATTATCATCAAGATTGTCAAAATTATCTGGAACCTGTTCAAGTTCGTTTGTGAAGGGCCAATCAAGTTCCATATCTAAGTTGAATTCATACCGCATTTGAAACAACTACAACTCGTCCTTCGCATCTGAATTTGGTGCTTGATGCCCTAGAGCCTGGCGAGCATTGCCAACTTCTTTGACTGGATCGTTGTGCTCATGTTTTATGTTTGGAGCCGAAGATGATTTCTCCAATTCAAGGACTGAGGCTGGTGATTCATTTGATAAAATATTTTTGAATTCTCCGATAGCGATTTGTTGGTTCTGGATTGGAGAGGCTGCTGTTGTGGAGGAGTGGATATTCTTTTTCTTTGCTTCAATTTCAAACTTTTTTGCTTTGTAAACATTAGCAGCCTCTTCAGCAGTATCGTTACTTCCTAACCATAACCTCTTGCCTTGGGTAGGATCACAAACTTCAGCAGCCCATTTTCCCCATGGTCGCTGTTGCACGCCTATGTATTTGGTCAGAGATGACTTATGTTGATTTAATATTTGTTTTGGACGTTCTTTTTTCACTTTCTTCAGCTTCTTTCCCTTCATTTGATTGCAACAATTTGGGTTAATCTCCTTGATGACACGCTTTGGCTTGCATAAGGATCCAAGTCAGTTATCTGGATTTTTTGCATGCTGTTGCTGCTGGTCTTTTGTGCAGCAACTTTATCTGGAGTTTCAGCAGCCCATTTTACCCGTGGTCGTCGTCCCTCGCCCTTGTATTTGGTCAGATTTGGCTTATGTTGATTCAAAATTTATTTTGGACCGTCTTTTTTCACTTTCTGGCTTCTTTCCCATCATTTGATTCAAGCAATTTGGAATATTAATATCCTTGACGAGACATTTTGGCTTGCATTCCCTGTCACTTGTCTCTTCATCTGATGATCTGTTGCATAAGATCCAAGTAGATTATGCAGATTTTCTGCATGCTGTTGCTGGTTTTTTGTGTAACAGCTTTTTTCCTCTTCGGCTTCTTAAGCTTGTCCTGATTTTGTGTCCATGGTCTTTCATGCACCTACATCTTTTTGCTCTCTCATACATAGTATTTATATAATTGTTAGTCAGCATGTAAAGAAGGAAAAGGTATGAATGGTGGCAAGTATAGTTTTTAGATGTTGGTTCAAAACCTGATGTCCAGTGAATTGATGGCTTCCCAAGGAAGATAATGAACTAAAAAATTAATCTTTACACATGAAATAATATTTAACAGCTCAGACACAAGAAAATGAACAATTAAGTTGTCTAATCAATATATATAATAAATGAATGATGATCAAAACCATTACAGAACCATGGACTTTGTAGGTTCCTTTTGGGCGCCCCGATGATAAGGTCTTCAACAGGGTTTTCCCTCTTAAGTCGTTTTTTATTTTCCATATACTTGTTACCTTTGGGAAAAAGAACAACCATATTTGTCAGCACTCTGGGCATAGTTTTGTGGAATTATATGCATAGTTTAGCAGAAGAGTTTTAAGGAAATATGAATGTCCAAGGGTATTTAGATGATTTTTACCTTTTGGTTCAAATCCTTCCGAGCAGTTAGAATTGGCTGATTGTTGCTCTTCAGGGTATGGAAGCGAAAAGCGTAAATATAAAACAGAATCAGGTCTTTAATGGAGGCCAATGAATTGTCAATTTCATTCGTCCTGTGACTAACATGATCTTTTGCAATCTTCCTGCAATGACGCCGCGATAGTTGTTATAGGGAACTCTTATTACCTTATACTAATAACAATCTTGGTCAATAGCTTACTGGATCTACCAATTATCCAAAGATACAGTGAAAGAAATAAAGATACACTAAGCAGGTGTTTACGAGTTCAAAGATTCAAATCTCTGTAGATTGTAGATGCATTAAAGGAAAATGAGATTTAGAAAAATTAAGACATTAATCAGAACTTTTTAAACATAAGTATACCTTTTTTCTTCATTTCGCCTTCTTCTTTGCTTACTATTGATTAATGATTTTCTTATTTCCTTTGTGTTCCTTGGCTATTACTTATATGCTATCGGCCCTTCATGTTTTTTTCATTGGTAGTCAAGACGCATTAAATGTTAATAAAAGTTAATAAATTTCTTGTAGAATAAAGACAATGATATAACGGAAAGTTGATAAATTCGCGTGACTAAGCCTCATGCAGATAATCAATGGGAGTTATGATTAGTTGGCACTTGCCTTTTGTGGATATATCTATTTATGGTGCCTCTATGAATTACAATTAAAATGGTATCCGGTGTAAGATTAAGGTTTTGTACGAGATAATTACTTTTAATTTAACATGATATTAGCACATTATTTGCTCACGAGTTAGAAATTGCGAGAATCTTGATGTGGAATAGCGAGAAAATGTGGAATTAGACCTATGCCTATGTGGAGAAAAGCGTTACAGAAGGATGTGTGTACATAATTAGACAAGCAAGTTGTTTTAGAGAGGAATGGATGGCGTCTAAAAATTTACGTTAACAATTTGACGTGATTTATTATTTTTGTTCCATTTAGCTGACCCAATTTATTGGAATTTTAGGGCTTGGATGGTGGTGGTGATGAATGAATTGAGGCAACATATGGGGGAAATGTTGAAAATAACAAAGATATTTTGCAACCCTAAGTGGGGATTGTTTTGAGTCGAGTCGACTATTTGAGTATGGAGCTCGACTCGAACATATCAACTTTGAATCAAATCTTTTTAGCTCGAGCTCGACTTGAAGAAAATTTTGAAGGCTCCAGATAGACTCGACTCAACCTAAAAATTAGTTGTATATTTATATAATTGTTTATTTTTGTATAAAAATTATTTAATTTTGAAGTAGATACGTATACTCTTTTCCACAGATAATTGGTAACTTTCTATGTCCAAAACATATTGCCCGTTTCTAATTTGGAATGTTCAATAGTTGCAAAACTAAATGCATGATCACAATTTCACCCTCATAATTAATAGACAAGAATAAAGCAAAAAGAGAAAGGGATTGTTTTGTAATTTATAATTAATTCAAATTTTGATAAATTACTTTTGAGTTTTGCCTAAAACTGTGTGCCAGTCCACGTGGCCTTGTTGTTTGTGGACGGAGGAAAGACCTAATATAAAATTATAAAAGACTAAATAGTAATTGAGCCGCTTGCCAGTTTTCACGTCTAGTAGCTTGCTACTCAAATTCGAGCTCGAGACCATAATGAATAGTGATTAAAACTTGAACTCAAGCTTGTTAGTTCACGATTTGAGTTCAAGTTGAATAGTTAATGAGTCGAGTTCGAGTTGCTCACGAGCAGCTTGTTTCGTGTCTACAGCCAACTCTACATAGCTTAATCTTCCGGTTTAACAACTTTAGCCTATTAAAAGTATTTATAGAAAAATTCAATATTTTTATATTTGGCACGTGACGCCTCCTCCCCCCTGCCCCGGAAAGAAGAAATACATAACCCATTATATAGCTTGGCCCCCCCTACCCAAGAATCCTGTGGTAGGAGAAGTAGGAGATGCCGAGAGATTAGTGACGAAGTTGTGTTGTAAATTTTATTAGCAAATAATTTAGTATTTCTATACGTGTGCCAGCATTAGAGCAAGGAAGGTAAATCAACATTTATGGCAAACAATTGTAATTTCTTGGAATCATTAAGAAATAACTACACCTAAGTTGATATGGCTTAGGTTTTCGACTGATTCCAGCTGTTGAGAAATAGATAAATAAAACCCTCAACATTTTGATTTTAATTGTTTTTGATACAATTTGCTAATCTTACTTTGACAATGCAAAGTTGCAAACACGTGGCCAAAATACTTGTTTAAGTTGGCCAGTGGAATTGTTGTGTTTAATTATGGTAGTCCTATTAAACAAGTTCCTTCATATTTAATGATGGGAAGAGGTGATGAGGGGAACAAGTGGCGGAAAGGAAAAAAATGGTTTGTAAGTGGTTGAAGATGAGAATGTAAGGGGGCAGGGCATATTATAACGCAACTAATAAATGAATAATTATTTTGAAGACGTACAAATACAAAATAGTAAATTTATAATGATGAAATAAGTACTAATTAAAAACGTTATGAAAAAACATGATGAAGAGAGGATTCGTCATTTGTTTCCAAGTTTTCTAGTAGATAATGGGGGTTCATGGAAACAAGTTTCCTGGTTGGTTCCAAAAATGAAGATATCACATCATAAATGGGGAATACGAGAGAAGGAATTTGCAAGCCCAGGAAAGTTGATGTCTTGTAATGAACAATGTGTCGGTGGCTGAAGGCAAATTGGCTTATGTTTTTATCTCAATTGTAATGCGAAGCTTTTTAGGACTTGCATAAGCTTGCATTAAATCATATGGAAATGGCAAGAAGAGGTGCTTATGTCCCATTCTCCATCCTCGGGAACAGACCGTTGTGTACCAACTCATATATAACAGTTGTGTCATTCAAGTACAATTGAGAAAGTTGTAGTTAGGGACTAGTCAAGTTAGTTGTCATTTGTTGGTTATGTTACTTTCCTGTACTTGTATGTTACAGAGTGTTTCCTAATCACATTATTCGTAGTGTTCTGCATTTGTGAAACCTCTAATAATATAGCACACAAATGTATGGGAATAGTTCTTGAGGGGAAACATTTTTTCTTTTGTGCCTTCTTTTAATATTTGACTGTGTTTTCTTCTCATATATGTTGCAGTTGTTTGAAGTTCAACTTGAAAATTCCGAAGTGCTCATTCGTTATTCATCAGCTCTTGTTCAAGGGGCAACAAACGTCTTTTGGTATGGAAATTTGCGATGGCTTGTTCATTGTTTTCATCAGTTATGAGTTCATATTCTTTTGAGGCTTGAGCTTGCTTTGGCATGTAGTTTACTGTGACTTAGGCTGAATTTGGTATCGCTTTTTGAAGGTTAATTATTGCTTCTGCTTTTTTTCCCAATCAAAAGCTGTAATGGTGTTTGCTAAAAATGTAGCTGTTTCTTAACATCTGTTTCTGATTTTCATGGGGTGTTTTGAACAGCTACTAGGGGTTGTTTCTAAAAGTTAATTCTGCTCTTTTTATGATCAATTACTAGAATACTGTAAAAAATACTTGTTATATTCACAATACATGTTTATTTTTATCTTTTTGCATTGCAAAAATCGCTTTCACAATTTTACCAAACGCCACACTACTCAAAACTAAACTTTCAAAATTTATTTAGCAAATGTTAGGATGACACCACTTTTGCAACCAACTTTTGAAAACAGTGATTTTGAAACTCAACACCATTACCAAACTAAGCCTTTACCAATTCTTTTATGGTTATTTATTAAATTGTTCCTGTTAGATTACTTGATATAACATTATTGGGTGGTGTCAAGTAAGAGCCACTGTATAGTCTCTGGCCTCAACATCATTTGCCTTGATTTTTTTAATTATAAAAAATTGTCCTATTTTCTACATTTCAGTCAATAGCCAGGTGGGTGAAATTGCATTGAATGCTGCTGGCTTGTTCTGGAATACTTATTTCACGTTTGTCCTAGTAATAATTGAGAAGTTTACATTCTCAAAATCTGAATTAGAAAAGGAGAAATATAAGAAAACAAAGGAAGACGGGGGAAAATTTGTTTCCTATAACGTAATCTGTATTTTTGTGCAGGATCGATATACAAACAAACACAAGGCGTTTCCAATCACTTTTCCGGGTATAATTTATTTTACCATAACGTGATTTTAGTAGAAACTTCTATAGGGAGCATGAAAGCGTGATAATATAGTGTTTATATATTGATTCATTAGTTCTCATAAAAAAAATACGGTGGTTCATTTTGGGAGAAGAACACCTATCATAGATTCATGGTGAACACATTGAGTCACATTATTCAGGTTGCATATTCCATTCAAAATTCTGTCAGAATATCAGTTTCTTTCTCTTGAGTAGAGATTCTCCAAGTAGCATGTGGCTTGAAAGGTGGTTTTTGATACTTGGCTTCGTTATTGACTTTTTCATTGATTGTCAGTATCTTCTAGAAGAGGTTGCTTTGGTGCCTGAGAGATTAAAGAGAATTCCATTGCAGGTTCGACACTGATCCTTCTTTTACGTGTTTCACATGATAGTTTGTGCTATACAACCCATTATTTAGTTGGCATGGTCATGTTTTAGAACAGTATTTTTAACCTATGGTACACGCATTATTTGCCAGGCCCAGAGAGATTTATTTCTCCTACTATCAAGGTTCATGTTCTTTTACAACTCAAGTAAGTAGGATTTTTCTGTTGAGAATGAATTAGGTACTTTGGGATTTTAAGCATGTCACCTATTTAATTAGTTTCTAAATTTGAAATGATATTTTTGCATATAGCTGACAAGCTGGAGAACTTCTTGAAGCAATTTCCTGAATTTCCATCTGCTTTCTTTGTTGGAGGTCCAGCAGATATATTTGTCATTGAACTCACTCATCAGGTATGCATTACAATACCCCGAAGGGCTCTTCCATTCCATAAGATGTCTTTGACGCCTTCTAATTTAATTTTGCAAACTTTTTTTCAGCTTCAGAAGTTGAAAATCGAACCTGTGCTGTTACATTACCTTTCTCAAATTAAATCACTCAACGGTATGGTACTTTGACATATAAAGTGGAAGTGGTATTATTTGACACCCTTTGGTTACCGTTTAAACTGGATTCATCTGATTGATGAATACATTCTGTAGGTCTGGAACTAAGAATGACAACGAGCACAAGATTGAAAACGTGTTTGTATAGCTTCACCTCTCCTGGTGGCCCAATGTATCCAACTAGAGCTGTTCGTCATGGAGCCCGGGATGCTTTGGACTATCTTTTTCCTGTAAGTTTTGTATTGTTGTTTTTGAGATCATGTTTTTCTCTGCTCATGCCCGCATAGTGAGTGCTTTTTAAGGAAAGCTGCTTATACAAAAGAGAAGAATTAATGCTAGTTGTCCATACGTGTACTAACATATGTAGCATGAACAATAGTAATCAATGCCAAGCCCATTCTTAAATTTTCCAATACAAATGTAATATTCTTGACCTTACTGTCCTGATTGTGGGGTTTCTTGCTACTTAGTGAGGAACTGAGAGGTAATGATGCCAGCGAAGTGATAGGGTGTGGAGTCTATGTCAATTTTTTTGGTGACGTGAGATTATCTTAGTAAAAGCATGGCATGGAATGATGTACAACTAATCAATTGAAAGGAGTGTGTTATAGAAATTTTTGTTTTTCAAAGTCAGTAAAGAAAAAGGGAAAATATAACAGTAAAAAAATGATTTGGTACATTTCTTTTTACTTGTGAAGCACATAGGTATCTATTTGTTATGATTTTCACTCAAGAGATTGTCGATTATTTATTTAGTAGTTTTTGGCTCCGTATTTAGCTGGCTGATATTTCTCCAATAATTTGAAATCCAAATATTAGAAATTGTGAATGGAGATATGCAGAACTCGTCTTCTATTTGGCAACAATACCGTATCATTGTCAATTAGCAGGAAAAAACATTCTCTAAGTTAGCTTTTTGGTTTGGTCAGCATGATTTTGCTTTATGTATAACAATGGAGTAATGTTCTGCACCTCTGTCATTGATGTAGAAGGTAATGTGTTCTCTTTGTTGGTCATTATGGATGCAAATCTGTTATCACACGAGGGTGTTGCTTTATTTCAGGTTGGTCAGTATCCTCGGCATCTCATAAGCTTGTTTTTCCGGCTTCTGTATCCTTGGTATTGGCCTTCCTCTTGTTGGAACTTTGTAGTCTCTTGCTTACAGGCAATGTTGTATTCTATTTTAGCCATTGTTTTTTCTATTTGGGAGAAGTTGATTAAATCTAAGAGGACCTAAATGTACAACCATCACAGTATTTAACACATCCACATTAGCATGTTGTATACAAACATTGTGTGAAAACTTTGTTACATGACTTGATTATACTGTATTGAATCTGTTTATATTTGGTTTGCTTAAGGGTCATTGCTGTTCTTTTTATGTAATAACCCTATAATGAAGTGAAGAATGTCTCAAAAGGTTGGTGTGTTAAGGACATGCTGATCTTTGAGATTAGTATTCAAGGGGGTGATCTATTTTTTGGGACCTGTAATTCAAAAATCAAAATTCATAAGAATGAGGGATATCTCAAGTCTGAGCTTAAAATAACTCAATGTCTCTACCCTCAAATCTGTAGGATTCGAATTTTGGCATTTGATAGTGGCACTTGTAACCTTATTTTTGCAGATTACTGGCATTTCAAGTTACCCATATATGGCTTTTCTTTCATATGGGTAACAACTTGAGAATTTTGAACTGCGCATGTTTGTTGAGAAGTACTTTCATCCAATATTATAGAAACTATTGCATCTTCAAAGTCAGAACGAACAATGCATCTATATCTCAAAGTAAAATCACGTGTATGAAAGTAACGAGTACTGTTCAAAAAATGTCACAGACGGTATTGTTTTTCCATTTTTGAGGAATCCATAGAAACAACACTTAAATCAAACACAGTTTTGATATCAAAAGTACAAGCACCCAAACAAAATAGCAATCAGGTAGAAAAAGGACCATTTCATTCATCAAGATTTAACTACCAGTACTTACATCATCACAACAACAAAAAAAAAAAAAAAACAGAAACTAAAGAAATAACAGACAATTGAAACGAAACCCAAACCCTAAATCCTCACACCACAACATTTCCCCAAACTTCAACAAACCCTAACTTCAAGAGCTA
>MKEJ01049823.1:0-14141 GCA_001753735.1 Embelia ribes | reverse complement strand
TTCGTAGCCGAGCTACGTCCTACATCAGAGTGACAAAGCTACACAGAAAACATTTATACTAAAATATTGGGCATTTCGTGGTTTTTTAAAAATTATGAAAGAGTTTTATAGCCCCTACACAGCAAAATTTTAACCCTGCTCCTAGTAAGAGCGGAAATTATTAAGAGTTTTTAAAGTGGATGGGAGATGAGAATTAGTCCAGTAGTACATATTGACACAGACCTAGATAGTTATAAAACGACTATAAGTTGCAGGCCTAAATATTTAACTGGCACAAAATAATTTGTGGGTAACCTACGTTGGGTCGAAAGAATAACAAGTCAATATTGAGCTGATATACTGGGCTAAGATTTATAAAGCCCATTTATATTGGGTAATAACTGGAAACAGGCGCAGACTTTGAAAAAAATAGCAGGCTTCGACTTAAAGTACGCTTCTGCTAAAATAGAATAATTCCGAAAACTTTTTGTTTATACTGAAATTTTTATTTGGTCCAAATATGATTTGGAAACAGTTTTGATTACCCCTTTAGGCCGAAAATATCAAAAGTAAATTGGGTTTATAGAAACTGATACCACTAGGCCCAAACACCAGGTGTCAACTCCGAGTAGTCTAAAAGTAATTATCTTAGTTCTTTTAATTGTTTATCTAACCAGGTTCAAATAGATATGATAAATAAAATGGTAAACTACAATCTGCCCTCGTGAGGTTTCTGAATATTTGAGAATACCCCATGAGGTATAAGTCATAATTCAAGTTTCAATTTCAAGTGGAATGACCATTTTACCTCTAACTTTATTACCTTATTTTATTAATTTTGAAGCTTATAGTTGTGAAAATTAAAGAAACACCATACTGTACAATCTATTTATATATGTAATAAAACAATCTTTTTTAAGAAATTAAAAAAATAGAGAATAGATGCTCCATAATAGTTATTTTGGTAATTTTAAGAGTAATTTATTGCCCTAAATCTGACTTTTATTTCACCCCCAAAAGTTTAGGGGTAAATTGCAATTAGAATATAAAACTCATGGGGGAATAATATAATTTTAGAAACCTAGGGAGGTAAGCTGAAATTGTTAGAAATCTTATGGGGCCAAAATGTAATTTATCCTTAATAAAATGAGAGAGTTCGGACAATTCTATTGGCACACACTATTTTACTTTTGACACCCCATTTAATTTTTAGTTCATATTATTATTGACACCACAACTAATAACTATTAGCACATCACACAATAACTATTATTATTATTTTTCCCTCTTATTCCTCCTTTGATGTTTAGTCAACTCTTTTTCAGTCTTTAGTTTTGCTTCAATCGTTGAATCTTTTACCCCTTACTTTTTTTTTATTGTTTTAATAAGTTGGCTTTGGTTATTTGCATCTTATGGCTTCATTTTAAAAGGTCAGTGGAGTTCACTGACTTTGGTTAGTATTTTTTAAAAGTTATATTCCCTCATATTAGAATCGCATTTAAAAAAAAATTGAATTAGGAATTTCAAAAAAAAAATTCAACAAGACATATATTTATATTTTCATTGATTAAGTAACGAAAATAACTAAGCAAATATCAACATGTTCATTGATTACATAACAAAATAACTAAGCAAATATAAACCATTTCATTATATAGCAAAAAACATATACACTTTTAAATATATTTACATATTATATGTCTATTAGTTCTAT
Source organism: Embelia ribes (assembly GCA_001753735.1). NCBI lineage: Eukaryota > Viridiplantae > Streptophyta > Magnoliopsida > Ericales > Primulaceae > Embelia > Embelia ribes. The sequence goes on along the minus strand of MKEJ01049823.1, from coordinate 12,448 downwards.
TGAAGAATATATCTTTGAGCATGGAGATTGAGAAGAAAATTTTAATATTTTCTAGTCGTAGATCCATTGATAATCAAAATTTTCACCAAAATATTTCAAAGAGAATAAAATATATATATATTAGAGAGAATGTGTGTGTATTTTGATTGAAAAAATTAGGGTTTAAAATTTGAATTTATAGGGAGAAGATGAAGTAGAGAGAGAAAAAAAATTGAAGGATTAGGTATTTTGTTAATTTTAATGTGTGGTTTTAAATGTAATTAATGTGGTGCCAATACAACAAATTAAATATAATTTTATTAGTATGGTGCCAATAGTATTAGTACCATAAGATAGAAGAGTGCTAATAGTAATGTAGTGTCAAAGTAAAATAATTGGTACTAATATAATTGCCGGAGAGTTCACTCCTAAATTAGGGTAAATTTTCAATTTACTCCCTTATCTATCGTCAAGTTTCAAAACGCCTCTCTCATCTATCATATGTTTCGCTTTAACCCCTCTTTTTTACTATAATACTGAAATTGTCTTTTTTCCTAATAAATTGTCAATAATACTCTTCTGATTAAATAAGCTCTATCTTATTTACAGTATCTCTCCATTGACTTAAACAACTCACAACTGACTTAAACTATCAAGTTTTGGATACGTATATTCAGGTTGATTTATTTGTTAATTAGAATGAAAAATGATGAATAGAAAATATACATAGAGAGAGAATGTAATCTCATAGAAATGAGATAAAGTTTATTTAATAAAGCAAGCATTATTGGCAATTTATTATAGAAAAGGGCAATTTTGATATTATAGTAAAAGAAATGGAGGTAAAGTGAAACATATAGCAGACGAGGGAGGTGAAACTAAATGGTAGATTTACCCCCTAAATTATTGATAAAAATTTTCAGTAATGGTAAAAGAAATTCTTGGGGAGATAAGAAAAGCTATTTGAAAAAAAAAAAGTCCTAACAACTTGATGTTTGGTACTTGGTATTACTAGATTTATATGCTTTTTATATTCAAAAATTTTGAAGTACTATGTGCACAATTAGAAACAGAAATTGAAAACAGAGAGTGTGGAATGTCGCACAAATTACTACGAATGGTTAAATTTTCATTTTTATTTTTTGTGATTGCGGTAGGGAAGCCACATATTAAAAACTTTTAATCTAAAGCATGACATTTAGTGGATCTTTTAATATTTACGCAATATGCAATAGCCCAGCAAACTTTTGATTTGATCCCAGACTGTGCTAGTTGACACACATTTAATTTGTTTCTCGAAATTTCTAGGCAACATGTTGTGTCATGGTAGGGTTTTATTTTTTTTACAGACCATTCATTATGTTTTACAAAATTGTTGCCGAAAAGAAGTTAAGGGTTGCACACTAAACTATCATCCCGAATTATATATCTATTTTTTAGCATACAAAAGTTTAGGCAAGAGGAGGCTAGTCCATTCCAATATCAAGACAGACCAAAAAATCTCTTTTTTCTTTAACAAAACAAAAATGAAGATTTTTATTACCAACTTTTACAAAACTAAAGGGATCAAAAGGCGAGAGAGTGAAAAGAAAAGTGATTTTATTCCTTCTCAATGTTCACTGATTACACGATATCTTCTTATAGAAAAAGTCATCTATTTTGGAAACAATTTGAAGTTGTAATCAACAATAATGGTGTATAATCCTCTCAATCGCCACTCATAACTCTCAAGATAATACACATGTGGAGAATAATCTAACTATAATTGTCGAGATAATGCACATGTGGTAAAATGATATTTCCATGCTAATAGACCCAATATATTTTCTCTCAAGATTGAGCGTGTAAGAATGTAATGCCAATCTTGGGTAAAAAAGTAGGAAAATGCTCAACATCCAATGCTCTGGCGAAGATGTCTGCAAGTTGGTCGGCGGTGTGAACCTTGTCAAGAGTCATGTGTCCTTCTCGATATTTGTAGCAAACAAGATGGCAGTCAATTTCGATATATTTGGAGTGTTCATGAAACATTGGATTTCGAGCAATTTCTAGGGCTGCATTATTATCAGAGTAGAGGACCGAAGGTGCTTTGGGAAAAACCCATAGATCTCAAGTAACTAACGAAGTCATATGAGCTCACAAGTATTAGAGGCCATGGTCCAATATTTCTCTTTAGCAGGGGAGCGAGAGAGAATATCTTGTTTCTTTGTTTCCCAAGAGATAGGGTAGGAACCCAAGCTAATAACGAAACCCGAGGTGGAGCGACGAGTCATTGGGCAACTGGCCCAGTTGAGATAGGTATATGCAGTGACATCGAAGGTATTTTAAGCCTGAAAGAAAATGTCGCGTGAGGGAGTTCCTTTTAAATAGCGAAGGACTCAAACTGGGACATCCATATAGGAAGTGCGAGAAGCATGCATGAACTAACTAAGTATATTGATAGCATATTTAGATAAGGAATGTGTTCCCCGGTTGTATCAGAAAGTTTCAAGTACTGCTCCATTGGTGATTTAGCATGGCGGCATCCCGATTGGCTGGAATTAGATAAGATCTTAAAAATATACTTCCTTTGATTAAGGAATATGCCTTTATTGATCCTTGCTATTTTGAGGCCCAAAAGTATTTCATGTTACCATGATCCTTGAGATTGAAGTGCAAAGCAACGAGGGACTTCCAAATATTTATGGCTGCCAAATCGTTGTGTAATGAGAAGATCATCGACATGGACTAGTACATCAGTAACAGATGTTCCCTGGACCCGAGTTAACAGTCAAAAACTTCTTTCGTACACTTGTTACATAGACATCAATCTTATTTCCGTTCATAAACTGAGGCTAACTCCCTGCAAAAAATTAAAAACTCAGCTACCCTATTCTCAAATTATGGATTAAGTGAGTTATTTAACACTCTTTGATACTTCCATGATCTATCATGGTTCATTTTGCCGAACATTTGTTTATAATAATTATACTCACTTCAAAAAATATTATGCATTTTTCCAAAAAAAAATTACGAACTTTCAAATATATATATATGTAAAATCTCTATTTTTAAAATAATATATTATATATATTTTTGAACATAATGAATTATAAATGTGCTTATAGCGCGGAGACGTGCAAATATATAACAGGCCGGTGACCAAGAAAAATGTCAATTTTTCCAAGTGACACTGCATGCTTACAGTAGAGTCAGCTGAGAAAACTCTCGATAATCAAGATGTAGATTATTGGCCAGTGGATAAAGCAACGACCGGCAATAAGGTCAACAAAGGAAAATTTGAAGTGTTGGCCAAATTTTTTCATCTACACTAATTGAGAACCAGTGCTGGTTTTGTAGTGAAATTTCATAATTTTGTTATGCACTTTGCAACGGATTTGTACATATTTGTAACAGATCTTGGAACAGATAAATAAAAATAATAAAAAAAATTAACATCAGCAACAAAATTTTCAACGGATATTTGCTACAGACTTTACAATGGAAGTTTTGCAATAGAGTTACCAATTAATATTTTTTAATAAATAAAAAAATAATATACGATAGATTTTTAAACAAAATTAGAAACAGATTTTGCAACAAAAAATTAGCAACGGAGTTTCCAACTGATTAATTCTAATTAATAAAGAAATTCAATTTTGCAATGGATTTTTAAATGGAAAATAGTAACGGAATTTGCAACGGAAAAGTTGTAGTAGTTTTTCCAGCGAATAATTTTTTACTTTTAAAAATATGCTCTTTGCGATGGATATTTGAACAGACTTTTGCAATGAATTTTTTCTTCCGTTGCAAAATTCATATTAATTTAGGTAGGAAAAATTTCCCACCTTATTTGGCAATGAATTTGCAACGGCATTTGTTCTACGGCAAATTTCCGTGGGAAATTCCATCGGGAATCTAAAAAATAAATTTTCATCAAAAAATCCATTTCCATTTGCAACAGATTTTTTTTCTCGCAAACTTATTATACCGTTTCGTGGTTGTGGTCTGAATTATTACTTTTACTAGATGAAGGTATAAATTAAGATGAGCACCAAGAATCTCTTTAATAAGAAATGAGACTTGGCTCTAATTAAAAATATTCCATATGTAATAAATCTCATTGGTATATTTTCAAATATATTATAGTAATGAGTATCTTCATCCCCCACTTTATTATTCGACATAGGAGATAAAACTAAAGCAAATGATTCTAAAAGAGTAGAAAAACTAAAAATTTTGATAACTTTTTCCATGCAATTTTTGTTTCCCCTTTTTCTTTTCTTTGCTCCCACAATTTCTCGTGACTTACTTTACATTAGCATACGCCTGCTGTAACAAGTACAATAAAAGGGTCAGCCTGAATGGTGAGTTCACTGAAAGTTGATTTGAGAAAATTTTGACCGTAATCGTGATTTAAGGTTTTGGGACCAGAAATCAAAATTATTTTTTTAAGGTACAAGTCAAGAAATTAATTATTTATAAGAATTTTTTTTAGTGGAACAGAAAATGTAATGCATATAGTAGAGTAGGGTAGATTACAGAGGTGACAGTCTCATGTACAAAGTCTAAGTGGGCTTAACCAACGCCTACCATTATGGGATGTATGATAGAATCAAAAGAGTTTTGTATGACCCACATTTTGTAAGTACACTTTGTTATACATGTACATCCACTTTGCTTTCATGAGATGAGAGATATATAGAGGGGCCGAAAGGATGGTTAGGACCAAGACACAATTATGCAATTTCATTGGAATATTTTTTCCACGGAGGCAACACATTCTATATCTTCCTTTATTGCAATGCCTTTTGCTACGTATAGTCAACTTCTTCCTTCATTCTTTATTCAACATAACACATAAAATTTTATTCAACGAAGGCTACATAGTTCTAATCGGTCGCTCGAAATTCGATCATCCTCAAATCAGTATTGCAAATAAACAAAAATATCTTATCATAACTATTGGCATTTCCCATGTACACTAGCATGCTGATTGATTTAAATCTAATAAAGATATATCGTCATGTCAGTATGACAAATAAAGAAATGTTTAATTATAAAAATTGATGCGTACATCGTTTATTGATTGAATTTAACGAGAGATATATCGCGATCCATTCTTGTAACTATTTATAATCCATGATGTGACAAACATCCATGACAATGGTGATCATGGAGCATTGCTAATAAAATAATCTGGAGAGGAACAAAATTGACAATACATTTAGAATTTGATATGAAATGAAGACAAACAAACATTTGCTTACATCTCAATAGTGAGATGCACCATCTAGACAAGAAAGCATCTTGTCAAAATTCAACTATTGTCCACGAGCTCTTTAATTCAAAACTGTTTTTATTGGAATAAATAGTAACCCTAAACCTATCTAAAGCAAACAACACAGAGATATGATCTATTTTCCTATGTGCGTCAATTTAAAATTTCCAATATTTTCATGAATATGTTCCCCACATTAGCTGGTCTCACTCCATCCTTTAACCTCTTTATTTCATTCTTTTACAATTATTTATTAACAACGAGTAATGTTAGGAGCTAGTTGCTATATCACCAGCCAGCGGGTGATTCTTGTGTTGACAACTATCTAGTTGTATCGATCGCATCTCTTCGTGTAGCTAGTGATTGCGGTCAATACGGCCAAAAACTCGAAAGACAAAAAAATATTGCTAATTTATTAATGCTTGATCCAAGTGTGCGCAGTAGGATTTTACAATCAAGTATCGCATTTGTACTTGATTTCTTCTTCACAAAGATATATGTAGCACCGATAAGAAAATTACCGAAAAGAAAATTTTGCACAACAGTTTTACCTATCTGATAGGTTGGAGCCTATGATCCTATGTATATACTTCAGAGTAGAAGTTCATACATAGCGATAGTGCCTTTGGTTTGGCGTCTAGGGTTAAAAAATTACACGTTGAATACAATAAATACTGAAGTGATGATATAACATTGTATTCAGATGCTTTCTAATAAAAAAATTTCAGGTGAAGAATATTTTCTAGGATAAAATAGAAGGAGCAAAATCACTTAAAAAGTAAGCACCAAAATGGCCCCCCCTAGACTTTACCATAGAGCCTCAATCATCTTCTAAAAGGGTATATATATATATATATATGTGTGTGTGTGTGTATGACTTAAAATAGTAGTAGTTTATGGTCAAGCGGGTGTTCATTTGCGATGGTTCCACGAGCAACCCGAATCGAGGACATGAAAAGATGGGCCAAAAGGGTTCAACCCACCATGGATTAAATAGATTTGTGTTTGATTAGTGTTACAAAATAGTGTTTTATAAGAAAGAAATGAAGGAATCTAATTATTCATTTGCTTATGCTTTAATAATAGCTACGATAGGATTGTCAAGAAAAATAGTAACTACGATAGAAAGTGATGTAGCTTTGGAATCACAAAATTCCTCTATAGCTAGCTTGTCTTTTTCTTTTTCTTTTTCTTTTGCACCCTTCCTTTTGATCCGTTCTATCATGTCATGTATTAATTCCCAACTTGCTAAATGTAAGGGTATATATTGAAGAATAATATAAAATAATAAAAAAAAATTACTTTCAGCTCTAGCTTTTAGTAGAATTAACAATTAATATAAGGTCCTATAAATAAAAAAGATAATTATTTGGTGATAATACATAGTAAAATAGGGGGACTAATTTGTAATTAAGGTGAAAGTGGATGGGAAAGTTAATTATTTTCCCTTTCTTTTTCCCTTTCCGTTTTCTTACATTCATTATACGCACATATTGAAAACAGAGATAGAGGAAGGGAGAAGAGGAAGAGAAGAAATCCACTTGCAATAATCACTCGATCCGAGAGGAGATAAAGGCCGAGAGGAAAAATGATTGCATATTCTGACTCCCCATCTCATTCTCATCATACTGATGTAAGTATTATCTACAAACTATTTGGGTCGTTCATACCCATAATTGTTCTAATTCATCAAAATTGAAGCTTTATGATGAATTAATGAGTAGATAATTGTTAGTAATCAAAACTGTCTTTCAATTTTAAATGTTGGTTCATGGTCGGGTTGACCAACCATAGCGGAAGAGTTAAGATTGATTTCCGAGCTTTTTTAGGGGAATCAAATGTTGTTGTATAAGGTAGTGGCGGAAAACTAAGTACAATTCTATAGAAAGCATTAGCATAATTTCTTTTCTGAATGGTGGTGAAAACTGTGAAATTATATTGTTTACGAAGTTGATTTTTGCCTATCGATGGGTTGGTATAATTGAGAAACCGTTCGAACATTTTCTGGGATCCGTTTTAATGGTGGGACCGTTTGAATAGTAGTGTTTACTAGTTCGAATGGCACCACCGTTAGAGTGGTACTAATTATCCATTACAAACTTCCTGCTACAACAAGGATCAGAACTGAACCTATATAAGGTGAAAGAAGTAATAATATATTCATGTTTACGCCAAATTAAACAATAGAAATTGGTCATGAATGGACGTTACATGATTGGGAATGTGTTAGAAGTAAATGACATCATTACACTAATAATGTGATTTCATGTCTTACGTGTTGGATTGAGCATAGGCATGACTGTGATAGAATTAGGGAGTAGAATTGTTTATCCCATATTCTTATATTGTAGATAGCCATGGTTGTGGGCACGCGTTGGAACGTATATTCCACGGAGGAATGTACATTCCGTGGTGGTCGTAACACACAGAAGAATGAATATTCCATGGCAGTCGTGGCAAATAGAGTCCATGTTGGCCGTATCTTGTGAGTACTCATGTCTTGACACTCAAAGGTTGTCAATGACTTCGGAAACAGTATTTTTGAGTGGTCGACAACATGTGGAAGGACTGTATATCCCGATGATTGGATGTGATGCCTAATAGATGGTTGAGATATGGTTAGCTGTAGCAGTTTATTTACAGTTGAATGTTGAATAGTAATCTTCTATGCATTCATGTTGTTATCGTATGTTACATTTTCATACATTTTTCTTTTCTTTAGAATTGTATACCAGTTTCTGACTTGCGCCTACTTAGTGGGTTTTTTTATTGTTATTTTACATAAAAATGCCCAGCAGTATCAGGGGTTGGGAGCAATGAGAAATGTGAATAGGATAAGATAGGTTGAAGCTCACTCGGAATCGTCAGACTTTGTTTTTCATTAAGTACTTTATTACATTTCCAGATAGTTGTAGGCCTATAAGCCGAGTTAATGTAGGATGCAATTTCATTTATATTGAATATTGATGTATGGCTAGAAAACATGATTACAAGACCAATTGACATCTGGTTGTTACTTTTACATTAGAGCAGTTAATAATAAAGCATGATTGTTAGCTATTTTCTTTGATTATATGATGTGGTTGGGCGTTATTGACGTACTCAGGGTTGCTCAAAATTCTAGAGTTTTACAATTGGTATAAAAACTCAAGGTTTATGACCACCTTAGGAGTTGTAGGTTAATGGGTTTGATAGGTAGGAAGTCTTGAGTAAGCTGCATCTAGAAAGTCGGGTAGGCATCTAATATGTATCAATCCATGTTCACATTTTTTTTCTTATGCATGTTTTACCTTTTAAAACCAAATAGCGTATAGTGGTGGATGTTGACTCTTAGCTTTGTGTTAAACAGACAGGGGATGCCCTGTAGGTCTAACACAGATCTCTATGAGTATACAAAGTTAATAAACTATTTGCACTTATAGTTTCTTTGATATTTGCACTTATAGTTTCTTTGATTAATATAATGCAAACATGTGATTGATTATCTGGTGGTTTTTGTTGATTCAATAGATGGCTTGTAGAGGATGTAGTGGCAGATGACGAGGTCGTTGAGGTTACAGTGGATGTAGTAGTCATGGTGGGGAGCAAGCTAATCCTCCCCAGGCAGTACAAGCTCACCTCGAAAAGGAGGTCGCATAAGTGGGCAACCATGAGGAGATTCTATCAGTCTCTGTACCTGTGGCAAGAGCAATTGGGGTTGCTCCAGTACCCATTCCAATGGACTTACAACAGATAGCCACCATAACCTCTCTGGTAGTCAAGGCAGCCTGGCAACCAGACCGTCGAGGCACAGGTCATGCAACCATACAAGGAGATAGGCAGAGCTGATATGCCTATATTTCGTGGGGGTGAAGATGCGGAAGGAGTGAACACTTGGGTGTTCAACTTAGAACATCATTTTCGTATGGTGGAGATAACCGATAGGTAAGTAATGGCAAAGAGAGCATTGCAATGCTTAAGGGATAAGGCAGTTGAGTAGTGGAAGGGGTATGCCGAACTATATAAGATTGGTGAGATGACATGGGATGGGTTCAAGGATGCTTTCTTGACCTGGTATTGATCGCAGTCATACTAGGATGACAAGGTGTAGGAATTCTTGAGTTTCATATAGGATTCTTAGACATTGATGAAGTATTAGACTGATTTTATGGCTTTGGCAAAATATGCTAAGGCATATGTACTGACTGAGGCTGATCGGGTAAAAGAGGTTTATAAAAGGGTTGAGGCCGCATATTTGAGAGGTTGTGATCGTAGTAGGATCGACCACGTATGATTGGGCCGTATAGAAGGTCGATGGGTTAAAGGATATTGAACTGCAAAAGAAGAAGGCATTGGAGAAGAGAGGATCGAGAAATGTGGGGCAAAGTCAGGGACATCAAAACAGGGAACGAGATGGTTCTAAGGGGAACCAGAAGAGAGGTCGGGATGATAGGGCATGGTCTTTTAGAGGCAATTAGTGTCGAGTTTTGCAGCTGGTGGTGGTAAAACCTGCTAGGTCTGGTTGAGAACCATGTTTCAGATGCAAGAAGGAAGGACACATGCGGTACTACTATCCTACAATTCAGTGTAACCAATATAGGATGATGGGGCATATGTAGAGTGTTTGTTCAAAGAAAGGTGCATAGCCTCTGGTGACCCAGACAAAAACTACTCAACTTGACTGAGTAAGACTATCAGTACTTCCAGTCAGGCTTGCTCAGTTGGGAGTAGTGACTGGTCGGGGAGTACAACAAGGAAATAGGGGCCGAGTAGCTGCTTCCTCATTAACATAAATAGTACCGTTGTGCCTTTATGCTCTTCAGGAGGTCCTTGCCACTTTGGCAGAGGCTTTCGTTATTCGAGGTACATTGTTATTTAATATCATCTTGTGCGCATATTTATTTGATGTGGGGGCATCCCGATCTTTTGTGGCTATGGGATTAGTTCTATCATTGGGGTTGAAACTAGAATGTTTAGATTTCAGTATGTCGGTTGATATTTCATTAGGTATGGGTATAGTTTTGAGGTTCATATACCGTCATTGTTCCATTTTTATTTCGGACACGAATTTAAGTATGATCTTATAGTTCTAGACATGTCCGGATTCGATGTTCTTCTGGGTATAGATTGGTTGTCAGCCAATTGTGCTATGATCGAGTGTGACTATCGTCAGGGTTATACTATTTCCTGAGGAGGGGGTAGTTGTTTGGTATGTTGATGACCAAGACCTCCCTTGTCCTTTTACGAGATCAGCTCGGGACACCCTTAGCTGCATTTTGGCAAAACTTTCTATTGCAGAGGCTGTGTAGGTACATCTTGAGTTACCCCCATTTTTTTTCAACTTTCCTGATGGGTTTATGTAGGATCTTAGTGGCTTCCCACCACTTTGTGAGATGGAATTCACTATAGACCTTATCCCGGGTACGAAACCTATCTTTGTGATACCGTACCATATGGCTCCTACTGAGATGGAGGATATAAGGGCACATATTGATGATTTACAAAACAAAGGGTTCATCTATTTGAGTACGTCGCCGTGAAGTACATCGTCACTGTTTATATAGAAGAAGGATGGATTGATAAGAATGTATATCGATTACAAAAAGTTGAACTAAGTTATGATCAAGAACAACTATCCCATGCCAAAAATAGATGATCTATTTGACCAGTTGAAGGGGTAAAAGTATTTCTCAAAGATTGATCTTTGCTCGAGGTACCATCAATTGAGAATCCGAGAGGAGGATGTTGAGAAGACTGCCTTCGGGACTCGGTATGGACATTATGAGTTCCTGGATATGCCCTTCAGATTAATGAATGCTCCAGCAGTAGTTATGGATATGATGAACAGGGTGTTCTGAGATTACCTAGACCAGTTCATTATTGTTTTCATAGATGACATTTTGGTGTACTCAAAGACTGGAAAAGAACATCGGGAGCACTTGAGGTCGCATTATCGACATTACGTAAGTATCAGTTGTATGCGAAGTTGTCAAAGTATGAGTTCTGGCTTCAGGAAGTAAAGTTCTTGGGGCATATTATGATAGCTAAAGGGATAACAATAGATCCGTCTAAGGTTGAGGCAGTATCGGATTGGGAGCGACCCAAGAATGTCCTCGAGATTCGCAGTTTCTTAAAGCTAGCGGGCTATTACAGGAGTTTCGTAAAGGACTTCTCTATTATACCATCCCCTATGACCCGCCTTACATGCAAAGGGGTAAAGTTCAAGTGGGACCTAAGTGTGAAGAGTTGTTTATGAAGCTAAAGGAGTTATTGACCACGACTCTAGTGCTGGTCATTCCGAAAAGGGTAATGGGGTATACGGTATATTGTAACATATCAAAAGAAGGCATAGGACGTGTGCTAATGTAGACAGAAAGGGTAGTCATGTACTCTACTAAATAGCAAAAGGTATATGAGTAGAACTACTCAACACATGATTTGAAACTGGGAGTAGTGGTATTCGCATTAAAGATTTGGAGACTTTATCTATATGGGGAGAAGTTTGAGGTTTTTTCTTATCGTAAGATCCTCAAGTACACATTCATGAAGTGGGATCTGAATATGAGGCAGAGACGACGGATGGAGTTTCTAGATCAATACAACTTTGATATCCATTATCATCCAGGAATGGCGAATGCGGGGGCCAATGCATTGCGTCATAACACTCGAGGTACTCTGGTGTGTCTTATATACAATGAATGGATTCGGGTTGGAGTTCATTGATGGTGAGTTTGTTGATGGCGGGGAACAGATCACATTGAGTGATATGCTCGTACAACCCTAGTTGGTTGAAAGAGTTGTCAAATCTCAATGGGGAAATGTGCGTGCACAAAAGTTCATTTCTAGAGCAAAAAGTGGGAATTACCGAATCTGGATAGTTGGGGACCGTGGTGAGTTGAGATACTGAGGACGGTTGTATATGCCAAAGTCGATGAGAGAAGAGGTATTGAGAGAATTGCACTAGTCGCGCTTAGCTATGCATCTAGAAGGAAACAAGATGTATAATGATTTTAGTCGCACATATTGGTGGTCGAGTTTGAACAGGGACATCACTCAGTTCGCGGCACATGTCACCCCCCCGAATTTCAAACACTCGGAATCCAAGGGGTGAGTTGCTGCAAACACCTGAACAACAACAATAAAAGCAAAGCCCCAGAACTGGAATATATAACATCATACAGTAAGCTACCCACAGTCTACAATATAAAGTCAACTAACTAAGTCAAATGGCGT
>MKEJ01049819.1:0-11137 GCA_001753735.1 Embelia ribes | reverse complement strand
CCTTAAACAAAATTCGGGTCTGGATCCGCGGTAGTGTGGTCTGGATTTACAGTATTTCAGTCTTCACAACCCAACAATTGTGTCAAAGGAAAAAATTATGTCTAGGGAGTAAGCTGATTTCAGAGAAAATAGAACATGAGAGATGTGGGCCAACTGAACGGTATTTTCCCTTAAATGGATGCAAATTAATATGAGGCTTTGGTACTGAATTCTTCTGTGCTCATTAGGGACCAAAGAGGGGTGTAGGGTTGCAAATTGAACCGAGTTGAGCCTAGCCCTGGTTTGTTCAGGTTCAACTCATTTGACTAAGGATTGTTCAGGCTCAACTCATTTGACTAGGAACTTAGTGATCACTTAATAATTTCCTGATCAGATAATTAAGAAAATATTGTTTCTCATAAATTGTTAGAAGGGGATCTTCACTTGCTGAAAAGTTTGTAAGGGGAGGACTGGTGGAAGGAAACAAGTCAAAATAATCAAGAAACGTTTTTGAAGATCGCTAATGGAGTTGTACCATTGCCCTTGGGTATTTTAATAGCAAGACTACGGGATGATCGTCTTTTACAAGAGACCATTTGGAAAAAAAAAGATTGTTAAGTCTAAGATTCAATATATAACCTCGTAGATATTAATGAAAAAATAAATAAATTAAGAGGGATTGATTCAAAAAATGTTGAAAAGGAAGGTCTTAGCCCTTTGTATTATAATCGAGATATGCGACTGTATAATTTTTTAATAAATGTTTATGCAGTCTTTTGACACATATTCAATAAGTTTAGCAATCAAAATTTGGGTTAAAAAAATATTATATCTTTGTTATCTTTTCATATACACATACACATAATCTAATGTGAGGAAAGTTTTATCAATTCCACTTATTCTTTCTCATGGTCAAAGAACGTTTCCTAGCCGTACATTTTTTTCTTAGTGAACATCATAAAGATTCAGATCCTTTAGCTATATATTTTATGTATGTTAAATATAGTTAAAATATTTATATTATTTGATAATAACTAAAAAAATCTTCACGGACAAGACACCAATCATTGTACGGCTCAACAACCATCTGGAGTTGCTGCCTTTGCGCAACATGTGGTTCCACGGATTAACTACCTGGCGTTGAATCGATTCAAAACGATTTTTAGTTAAGTTTATGTGCATGCACGCACAACACCCATTTCCACACACATTGGCATCCAACCGCACACATCTTTTGTAGTTTCGTGGTCTTAACATTTGCACGCATGTATACTTATGTGGCATGGCATGCCTACCAGACAAACAATCTCTGACGCTTGAGATTCTCCCGCCTTTACACTCGTGCATGGAATTCTTAGATCATTCCTCACTAGCTCTATACAGGCTTATGATAATTGGAGTTTCTCTCCAGTGGTTTCTAATTTCACGCTTTTTAGTCCCAAGAAGCTCTTTCAAAATTCCACTTTACATTCATAACTTTAACTAGCTACAAGTGAGGCAAAAATAATTTAAAAACTTACATAATTTTTCCAAATTTCTAAAATGCGGTACATAAATAAAATGACTGAAAAATGCAATGTGAATCCAAATTGACAATATGAAATTATTGTCTCACGTCTCAATCTCATCTCAATCACTCACACCCAAATTTCCAAATTTTGTTAGCATAATACAACCGTAATCAACCAATAAATTCCACAAAAATTAATTTGGTACGTATTTATCAATCGAACGCAAAAATTCTCCATATGAATGTCATTGAGATGATAACTCCCTCTTATAGAATTAAGTTCTAAGAAGCATACCCCGATGTGAAAAGGCACCCATATATGTTCATTATTTCAAACCCTAATCATGAATTATTTATTAATGCATACTTACATGGCCAATCAAACTTAAAGAAGGGAAAAGAATCCAAGGAAATAAGATATTTTAGGTGAAGTAGTGCAATCCGGAGCTACGTGGACTACTTTTGATCAAATAAATTATCCGCCAGCTAAGATTAGGGAAAAGTTGAATTGATTAATAACATCAATAATAACATAATCTAAGCACTGACTAAATAAGGTACTTTAATAGTAGCTTTGAATTTGATTGGATTTGAAAAAGGAGAAATTAATGGAGAAACATGTTCTTACCTTTGTCCTTCCGCAATAAATTAGTACTACATAAAACGTGTACCAATTTGATAATAAATTTGTCTTTTCTTAATCTTTATTATTATGCTACTAGCCCTCTTATTAATTAACTTAATTTGACCATTGTTTACGGATCACTGTATAATTATCAACAGTTATGTAACACCCGTCTCATAATTATATTGCGAGACATACTTTAGATGCATCCAGAAGATCTTGAGACGCATACTTGTATCGATGACAGTTGGATGAGGAAAGTTACATAATCCATTACATTGATTTGGCATATATTTAATATTTCATGGAGTTTAAGGCCATTTTGGCTTGCTTTTTTATAGCTGTTTCGATTTCTTTTTTCTTCGAAAGTTATTTTATTATGATATTTGGTAAATTTCAAAATATATGATATTAAAAATTAGCTTTTATTTTATAGGAACTTTTTTAGAAGTAGCCATACCAATATTTTTAAAAGATGATGGGATTTTTCCATCATTAATTATTGTGTAGACTATGTATTAGTTTTTGCAATTTCGGCTTCTTTCAACTTGTTTTTTTATTTATTTATTTATTTTTATTTAAGTTGTCCAACTTATTATTCCTAATCAATATATATAGCCTATCATCCAAATGAAGAGTAACATAGTGCTTTAATGTGGCGACAATTTGATTTGATAGAAAATATTTGAGGCTGCGAAAAATAATTGCAATTATTTTCTTATAAATACTTGTGAAGATTTTATTAATGAAGTTAGAATTTTTAAAAGCCTAATAATTTCTTTACACTATTATTCAAGATAGATTGTAATAATCTGGGGCGTGATTCATAATTTTTTATTTTTGGAGATGCATAAATATTCGCATTAAACTTTGATAGGTCAAGAAGCTCACAGAATTTTCTTAAGGGTTGGTTTAGTTGCAACTTTTAAATAAATAGGTCAACTTAATTTTATTTAACAAAAAAACTGAATGCATCTAGTTTATTTAAGTCAAAACAACAAATAAACCCAACTTAAAAGTTGAGCAACTAAATATTGTCCAAAATTTAAGTACAAAACTAATAAATTAGAACTTATAAGCTCCAACAAAATAAGCACTTAGTTCAAGTTGCCCAAAAGACGCATGTCCATCTTTTTCTTGTTTTGAAAAAATTATCCACCACGAGAGAGCTGTTTTGTACGTTGTACAAAAGTATAAGGGAAAAACCAAAGAAAATAAAACTACAAGGATGAGTTCTAAAATAGAATGATAAATTGGTTTCTTTAAAGTTAATCAAGTGAGCTGCGATGTTGGGAAGAATGATTTGGAGCATGGGACGTTGATAGCTTTAAACAAGTCAAAAAAGGAAAATGAAAAAAGGAGAAATGGCGTGCTTATGGATAAGAATTTAATATACTATAATTTAATGAAATTAAAGCTTATTGCAAACCAAAGACAATCATATGTAACATAAAAATATATGTCAAGAAATGAATTTCCGATTGTATTGATAATAATATTTAGGTTAATACCTAGTGTTATAATTATAACATGTTTTTAATCTCAAATAATGAAGAACTATTTTTCACATTAGTGAATACTAGCATGTTGTTTGCGCATTGCACGAGTTAAATTGATTTTTTTAATTATTAAGCATGTTATTTTATTATTTATTGTCATTATTTTTAATTTTATATTTGTTCTTAATTTTTTTATTATATAGTGGCAATGCAATTTTTCTTTCATGTTCTGTCCAAAACAATTTTTAAAATTTACCGTTTATATTGAGAAATTTTATCATGATAATATTTACAAATAAATTAATATAATTTTAATAAAATTTATTTTTCAAGAAGCTTTAATTTGTTGGAATCGCATTATGACAAGTTTTGTTATTCAATATCTTAAGTTTATAAGACATGTGCCAATTAGTTAAGCGGACATTTCTCACAAATAGGAAAAAATAGTTAAAGAGATAACTTCTATATAATTTTTTAAATAAATAATTTTTATACTTTTTAATATACAAAATTTGACCCTTGAACTGATATTGACATATAATTTTCAGCATAAATACATTTTATTTTTTAAAATAATATATTAATTTTCATCATTTTGCTCCAATGCTTAAAGTAGATTTTGATATATTATTTATAGGTTTTTTATATGTTTTCAAGAAGATTAGGATTATAAGAATTATATTATGGTAGTATTTTTAAATAATAAATATAATTTTAATAATTTCTATTTATTAATCAAGAAATATTTTCTGTTTTTAATTACATTTGAGCTAGTAATTGATTGAAGTATTGATTTGATAATTGATTGATGCTGTTGATCTCTTTAATTATTCTTAATGTAAGAAAGCATTATTTGATCACGTCTGTGTACATGTTTTTATCATTGATTACTCTTTTTATTGAATTAGCGATGAGCGGCTTCTTCTTTCCATAAGGTGATGAAGTTAACTACCCTATTTCCTAATTTAATTGAATAGGATTGTAAAATCTAATCTGGAATTGATTAATTATAGATTTTAGGATTATTAATCTGTCTAATCAGTTTAAGAATTATTTAGACGTAATTATGGTGTCTGAAAAATACTCGATGACACTCTAAATTGAACTAAACCAAAATTAGCACACCAACAATTTATAATTAATTTTAGATGGAGTTTAAAGATAATAAATTAAGGGAGAAAGCAAAGCTACTAGACTCACTGTAAAATTAAAGGACAATATATTAAATAATTTGGTTTAATTACTTTAATTTTTGTTATTTTTTTATATTCTATTCTCAGAGACAAAAAATCCAGTGCTTTAGAGTAGGTTGTAATTTAAACAATTAACAATCGGATTAAATTCTTTAAAATGGCAAATACTTAGAATTCCTAGATTAGTAGGAGTCATGGAGTTCAACCTATGTCTTACTGGAAAAATGGTTCCGTCCCTATTATACTTGTTAGGTTCTTCTTGTACGATACGTGAGAGTGATCAAAAATTTTATTATGATAGGTTTTATTATGTATGAATTTTATTATATTATTTTTTTATTAAAAATCTATATTTTTATTT
Source organism: Embelia ribes (assembly GCA_001753735.1). Classification (NCBI taxonomy): domain Eukaryota; kingdom Viridiplantae; phylum Streptophyta; class Magnoliopsida; order Ericales; family Primulaceae; genus Embelia; species Embelia ribes. The sequence goes on along the minus strand of MKEJ01049819.1, from coordinate 5,970 downwards.
TTATTTTTCTTATAATTTGTTTTATTATTTAAGTTTTTGAGAATTTATACTATATAATATTTTTTTAAAAAATAATATTTATTAGGTTAATTTTGATTTTGGCGGGAATCCAATTATAATATTCTTAATTTTCAAAATTTATTCTTTTTGGCAAACCAATCAATGTTCAAGAAAAATAAATTAAATAATAAATAAATAAAAGTGGATTCGAACTAGTGAGATATCGCCACGTAAGCAGGCACCATCACTTACGGATTGTGCTTTTTTCTTGCTAGTTATGTGCGATCTTTGCTATTTGGAATGTTGGTAACATTCTTTCGTGACCAAAGGCATACATATTTATCCAATGTCCTGTAACCGTTCAATATAGTTTCTAACCCCCAAAAATACCCTTTTTTCCATAATAAGAAAAAATTAGTTGGACTCAAGCTTTAAATTGCTTATATTTTCATGTTAAAACTATAAAAAAATTATTACTCACAAACTCAATAGTCAAAATATACACTAGCTTTTAGGCATTAAATAAAAAGTTTGTGCTGAAAAATGCAACGGCACAAGTTCTTATTGACTCAAATCAAGGCTGAAACACAACAATTGATGGAATGATAATTTGAGTCGCTTAATGCCCCTCAATTGCAACGGCAAGGGACGAATGTGGAGATTGGACACCATTAAAGCAAAGCGAGAGCAACAAGAGGTTTGGTCAAACCGTCTTCTACTTGATCCTTGCTAGAAAGAAAATCCTTGCTAGAAAGAAACATGGCCTCCTTCTTTTTGACATTTTGATTGCTAAATTTATATTATTATATGTTAGAAGACTATTACTTGTTAAAAGCTATGCAAACATATATACGGGAATTAGATTGAAAACAGAAGAAAACTCAATTTTATATTAATAAGAGATATATACTTAACATAAATTTATCCAAAAAAAGATGGATAGATAAATTTTATAAATTTTAAGTCATAATAGTAAAAGATTTAACTTCATATCTTACCCAACTAAATGCATATAACTTTTTAAGAAAAAAAAAATTGAGTTTAAAAATAGCACCAAATACACAGATATAGGTGATACTTGATAAAATGCTCCCGCTCACCTATTCCATCAACTTGGTGTCTGACATGTGAGCTCATATAATGATTTGTCTACAGTTTTGTCTCCTTATTTAAGGTCAGTACCTTTACAGGAATTTCTTTCTCCTAATTTATAAGAATTATTACATTTTAAAATCAAATTATTATAATTTTAAAATAATTTATCATTATTATTTTTAGATTATTTTTATTAAAATTAGTTATAATAAATTATTTTTAAATTGTAATAATATTGTCCTCAAAATACATTAATTTTATATAAAAAAAAATCTTGTTTTAAACATGGAGAAAATTCTTGGACTGAGAGCAAATCCGTTCCTTATCATATTAATAGTACATTACAAAATCAACCTCGGAAGGAACCAAAAAGAAAAAAGAAAAGCAGAAAAAATAAAGACTAAAATACATGATTGCCCTTTGAAGGACAAAGAGAACAGCTCCTCCATATCTAATTTTCTAACTTTAATCAACGGAAATTAACTTCGGCCTCGTATGCCATTCCGAAGTTCCAATTAGACGGCGCTACATTGTACGCTGTAATGGTCTGCTTGGTCGTGTAAGAAGTGATCTTGAAAGATAGTTTTTGGCCTTGCAAAGTCGCAAAAGCTTGGTACGATGCTCCCCAATTATGGCTCATGCTTATCCAACCGGTTTGGCTCCCCTTCACCCACATTTCCGCTATGTCGCCACCCCCGCCGACGTTCATTACGTATACTAATAGCCAGTAGCCGTTTCCTTGGAAGGAGAAGCGGAGCCCACCTTTTATATTGCACGGAACCCTACAAGAAAACGGAATACTGTCATTGGCGGACACAGATTATCTAAACTTAGAAGGAGCGAAACTGTTAAATTAGTGGAATGGTAGAAATGAATGGTATAATAAATCGAAAAATTTAACCAAGAAAAATACAAAGTATTAAATAATTAAGTAAATATTCTATGATATTATGAAAATAAACAGCTAAGAAGACCATTAAGGTCGAACACAGAAAATTTACAAAGAGGGTCAAATAATTTACTTATTGATACATTGGGTTCTTATGTAAATAACAAAGGGGTGTATATATATACATATTTAATATATATATTTATACCTGCGGTACGCCACAGGTACTATGCCAGCCTTCCAATAGGCAATCTTCATGAAAGCAGGCATGGACATGTCGAAGTGGGCCTGGGGCGGGTTGCACCACCCACCATCATTTGAGGGTTCTGACCAGTTCGGTGGGCACAAATTCGTAGCCGTTATGGTGTTGTACCCGGCATAGCACCATTTTGATTGGACACATATTATTTGGTAACAGGTGCCACATGCGTACCCATTGTTGAAGAGCGTCGAGCTCAGAGCCGCGGTGTTGGTTCCATAGCCATTATTGAACAAATTTCCGTACCCACAAGCTCCACCTTCATTTCGTCGTAGCGAAAGACAAAATAATAAATTTTAGTAATTATTAGTCGTAAAGGGTCATAGCACTTTAACAATTATTATTCCATTGAGTTTAGAAAAGATAATTAGAGCATTCACGGCAGTTTAGAAAAGATAAGTAATTTCTCAAATCAGAATTTGAGTAGATAAATTTCTCCCAACAGCCTTTCTAACTATATAAACCTATATAGAAATGTTACAATAACTTTCTCAAATGAGAAAGTTTCTATTCACAATTTTTCAGTTAAAAAAATAATTTTTCTTGCCAAAATAAAATAAGTCCACCAAAGTATTAGAAAAATATGTTTTTAGAATTTCTTAAATTTATATATTAATTTATTGATTTCTTAAAAAGTCTGATATGACATATTTTTATTTTATAAAAAAAATGAGTTTTTCGAAAGTAAAATTTAAAATTTCAAATGAGAAAGTTGGATGTGAATTCATTTATAATGGCTACAGTTTGGATATAGAAGCTGCTTTTTGGGATGTCAATCACCAATAGTTCTATCAAACTCGAATTGTTTTTGTTCGAAAATGGACAAGCTTGGGTGTGATCTTAAGGCCGATTAGCTTATCAACCACACCAATGCTAAGCGGTCGATTTAAGATGGTATATATAACAAACAAGGTACTAACCCATAGTTGCAGATGCTGAGTCGTCACCATAAAAGGTGGCATGCGCGAGGGCCCATTTGCTGGGTCGAAACACAGCGTTTGATTTTCCGATAATCGCAGCTAATGATGCAAATAATAAGAAACCAATATTCCATAAATTATGAGAAGAAACCATAGTGCTATTCATCATTTTTGGGTCTCTCCTTGTGAACAATTACATGGCCATTGACTTGTGATTGTAAGATTTATATAGTTTTCAAATTATAGAGATTTGTAGTTCACTACGTGACACTCACTAATATTTTTAGTGTCTTATATGTCAAATCTTCTATAATTGATTCGTAAACGAATTTTCTTTTTTTCAGAAAAGAAACTTTAAAAATGGTTTATGGTTTTAGGCTTTATCATGTACAAGTGCTAATCTTGCGCCTCGTAGCTAATTAAAAATCTATATCTAAGACATTGGAGATTTTAATATTGTTTGAGCTGTGGTTTTTTATTAACTAAATTGAGTTGAAATCACCCGATGTTTTTTTAAATAGGCAGCAACGTGCAGGCAAGTTTTATGCAGTACTGCTATAAATATATAATTTCTTTTAGGTTGATAAATATGTATCTAATACTAAGAACAGGCACCGGCCTTTTATGCGATTTTCTCATCATAGTACACCTATTATTATTATTATTTTTAAAAAAAGGACTTTTTTTTTTGTGGTTTACTTTCAAAAGAATGATATAAGAAATAAGATATGAAATTTATAGACAAACTGAGAGAGTCAATTTATGACACTAGCATCAACAATGAAATAATTCAAATATGTTAAAAGTAAAAATAACAAGTCTACCATTAAGCTCTCTTGTATTGAAAATAAAAAAGAGAAAAGAACCTTTTTATTACTAGTAAATTGTCACGTGCATTGCACGTTACTGAGCCTAAATCTAATTTTTTATTTAATATTTTCTTAAATTACTATTTTTGTATTTATTTAGTTTTTCTATTTTCGCATCACATAATACTCTTGATTTCTATGTTTAAGCATAATTTACTTAGATTTTATAAGTTATTTTCAATGGATGCATTAATTTTGTTTCCCAATTATAAATGTATTTTTTAGTAGTCAATATGCTTTAATAAGAAATCTCTCTCTTAAAACATATGCTATGAATGACCTACACGAATTTATACAACAATAACAGTTAGATAACAATAACAACTAAAGAGGATGAGCTACAACACTAAAATAAGTAAAATATTTACAATAAATAATTAGATGATACGACCATCTTTAAGTTAATCATTCCAATGAGGTAAAAATAACAAAAGAAATAAATGAAATCTATGCGTTAGTTCTATTTTATTTTTGAATATTTTTTAAATTAGAATGAGAACCTACATAGCAAAACATCTTAATAAAGAGATCGATTTCACTTACAATTATAAAAAAAAAAAATTGCAAGTTTTCCTCTTAATAACTGAAAAACTTAAGTTATGCACACAAAAATTAAGAATCAAATCTAGCATCAATAATTAGTTGGTGCAAATAATATTTAGCATTTCATATTCTAATAATTAAAAGAGAGAGAGAGAGAGAGAAAATCAGCATGAAATAAGGAATAATGAAAGTATCTCTAATACCCTCCACCATTTTGACTTTTCAAGAGCTTGGAGTGTTTCTGGCATATACTCAAATTTGTGCATTAATTTTAGTTCTAATTTTAAAATTTAGAATCAAAACCAACATAGCCAGTCGAGTTTATGAAAAGGTATATCTTTCACTGGCAATTTAAAAAGGTTAAATTAACAGAAAAAATATGAACTATGTCTACTATCAACGATTAGATGAAACAAACAATATTCAAGATTTCCAGTATACTAACATTTAGAAAAAAATATTATATATATATATATATACACAACATAAAAGATGGAAAGGACAAAGAAAGTACCTCAAAGAGCTCCTATTTGATTTTTAATTTTTCTAAAAATGATTGAGCTTAAAGACTTTCCAATTGGCAATGAACGTATCCATTTAAAGAAAGAACATGTTGGATCGGTGATTATGAATTTATGTGAGTGGAGTTACATGCCAAAACACCATTCAGAGAATGATTACATTGGTGATTATGAACATTTATTAGTGGAGTTACAATTCAAACACCAAGAGACAATCTCATTGTCGTTCTGATTTTCTAAAAATTTTAATTTGTTAAGAATTAATAGAATCAAGAATATTTATGTGGAATTGTAGCATCTTTTGGATTGGGAAAGTCACATTTATTGAGCCATATATGGTGTGTCATTTTTCATTGGCAATAAATAGAAGAAAAAAAAAGTTAGGGCATTTAGTCAATTTTTTTTTGTTTCCCAAGGTATTCTTAGGCTTTTTTGCGATTCGGGATTAATCCTCCGAGTTACAGTAGAGCACCGTGACAGGGATCTCTCCAAGAAGATTATTGAATCAATTGAGACTCGAATTGAAGACCTCAACTTAGGCGGTCCGAGCTCTTTTCACACGAATCAACCCCCTTTGGTGTGCATAAAGTCAATTACTATTTTGGTCCTGCAGAGTTCTCATACGTAACTTTTATTATAGATAAATTCTAAGTAATTATGAGTAAACGTATAGGGTATTTTGAGATTAGAAAATAGACAAAACATGGTAGATGAATCCAATATTTGGAGATTTTAGAGAGGGAGATTCAACTATTTATGAAATGTTGCTGCATATTTAATTTAACAGAATTAAGGCCCTTCTTAATTGGGGTGTATTAATTACTATCACACCTAAGTAAATTGAGGGGCCCGACACAAATGGTTTGTTTGGTTG
>MKEJ01049818.1:0-15621 GCA_001753735.1 Embelia ribes | reverse complement strand
GGTGAGCGCTTGATAGTTCTAAGTCAGGTACCCTTCGGGGCGAACGCCTGACAGCCATGAGTCAGGTACCCTTCGGGACGAGCGCTTACAACTCTGAGTCAAGACCCTTATACTGTGGCATGAGTGCCCCATTTGTAATTAGGACATGAGATGTCTTAGGCTGAGTACCCCATTTGTGATTTGAAATATTTGTGATACGGACCTACGATTCTCGGGTCCAAGGGGCAATGCGAGCTAGGGTGATTCTCGGACCTATTTGTGAAAAGACCTCAGTCTCAATTATTGGGAGTAAGGACAAACATTTGTGATTTGTGATTCAGGATTGTGATTTGTGATTCAGGATTGTGGTTTGTGATTCGAGAATTGTGATTTGTGATTTGTAATTTGGGATTGTGATTCAGGATTCGGGATTTATGATTCGGGATTGTGATTTGTGATTCATGAATCAGGACTTATGATTCGTAATTCGTGACCAGAGATTAGTGATTGTGATCAGTGATTTGCAGTTAGTGATTGAGATACGTGATAGTGAATTGTGATAAGTGATGAGTGATTTATAATGAGAGATTTGTGATTAGTGAATTGTGATGAGTGATATGTGATCAGAGATTAGTGATTAGTAAATCGTAATTAGTGATGGCTGATTTGAGATCAGAGATTGGTCATTAGTGATTTGGGATTAGTAATTGTGATTAGTGATTGGTGATTTATGATTAGTAAATTGTGATTAGTGATGAGTAATTTGTGATAAGAGATTGATGATTAGCGATTTGTGAATTATGATTAGTGATGAGTAATTTATGACTAGAGATTTGTAGTTAGTGCTTCTTGATTAGTGAATTGTGATTCTTGATTTGTGATTAGTGATTAGTGATTAGTGATTAGTGATTAGTAATTCGTGATTAGAGTTTAGTGATTTAGAATCCAAAACTCAGTGCATTCTTGGTTGGAGGCATAGATGTTTTCGTAATTCTATATTTGGCTATACGGTGTTTGGTACCCTGGGATCCGATGGTAGTCGGTATACTTTAGTACCCACAGTACTTTAGTATTTATTGCATTACTTGTGGTACAAATATATGATATATGTCATTATCATAATTGTATGTCTCAAAAGAACTTCTAGGTCTTACCGCATGTTGTAAACATACCTCAGTATCACTTAGAATTATGAGCATATATTGGAAATGGGAATATGGGGGGGAGGGTATCAGTGCATTGAATGTACATGCATGTAGTATATACTTGCAGATTTCTCTTTATTGTTTAGTTTAGAATCTGATGTATACATCTTTTTATTTTGTATATGTACTTATGTGGTTATGTGGGGTCAGAGCATGGATTTGGCTCACTTGAAGGGCAAGCATTTTTCCAAGGGAGTTGCAGTGATAGAGGCGAGCTGGACTCGAGATGGTAGTGTTCAGACTTTTATTTTCCTTTTGTGCGAGTATGTAACTCGATAAGATATTATATTTGCAGCAGATTGTTGTTGCATGTATCATCATTATATATCTATTACTATGAGGATGTTGTGTATTAGATACTTAGATTACACTTAAATGTATTATGGCAGGATGTCGGAATATGGTATGGTTACTATTCTATTTTCTTTTCTTTTAGGTTTATGAGGATTCAGGGCATAACACGGATGGAGAAGAATCATTATGAAGAGGAGAAGGTTAAACCTACCCCATTTTTTCGGCACGCGATAATGCTTATGCGGAATGAAATTCGTTCATGCGGAACACAGAATGCTTTTTACAATACAAGTGAATATGTTTCTAGTTATATGTATCAAATTAGGTTGATAATTAGCTATTTATAATTTTACCACAATCCCATACATTCATATTAAACAAAAAAACTTTGCTCAAAGATATTTTTAATTGTATGAATAAACAAAGTATTGCTAGTAAATATACATATGTATTCATTTCATGGAGTAAGGTTTTGGTAGTTTTTATGTTATAGTTATTGATAAGTTATATGGTTCCTTATTTAAAAAGACTTGATAAAGATATTAGATAGAAATTTATTTTTTTACCTTTATAGATGTGATCCAAAAATAAAGATTAAATATCTTATTATTTAAGTTTTATTTATGATAAACTGCAATAAATAATGATTTACATATATTTTTTAATGTTAAAAATATTGGTCCACATATTTAAAAATAAATAAAATAAAAAAGTGCCCTTTATACGCTTATACAGTAACAGATAATAAACATAAAAAAAAGTATCAGACTCTCTTTCTCTTTTCTCTTTTCACTGTGCGAAAAAAGTTGCGACTCCAATCAACGATGTTCTCTCTCTCTTGATCAACTCCTTCGATGTTGATCTCTCTCCCTCTCGCCGCGAATCTCTCTCTATCTCCGCAGCTTAGATCGTACAGGCACGTTTCTATCTCCAGATTGCTAATTTCTTCAATCTGGGTCACTGACGATCCGCGATTAGGATCAGGCTATCCAAATCGGCAATTGCCCTTATAAGACCAATTTCTAGTAACATAGGGTTAAACCTTAAGAGGAATAATACTGTTAAGGCTGGTAACAAGTTTACCATTCCAACACCAACCCGACGAACAAATGTCCCAAATAATTCTGGCTAGCTTAAGTGAAGTGATAGTGATGCCACTAGTGACCTCAATCAAATTGCCGACAACCAGAATGTTATAGTTCATGTAAATGTAGAGAATAATGGAACCATAGGGAAGACCAACACTTTCCACCTGTACTCTTATGCATGTGAAGCATAATGGCACTAGCAAAGTCACAACAGATATAATGCTTCAATGCATAGATGTAGAACATTTGCTTCTTATCGACTGTATCCTTGAAAATTTTCTGAGAAAAAATAATCTTGATTAAGGCTATAAGAATAAAAAAATTCCTAAAAGAACAGATGGTTGGAAGGCCAATTCCGCCTATTTTACTTTGGTACGGTTCCGGGATGAAAGACATCACCTATGACATTGACTAAAAAACCACGCAAACTTGTCCAATCACTGTATATATCTAAGAAAAGAGCAATAAAGGGACTAAAACCAAGAACACTTCTTACTTCCTCTTACGACATCCTGAAGACAACCTCAGCAACGCGGGAAGTAAGGCTAATTGGACTAATGCCAACAAATTGAACATCAAGATTGGCATAAAACTATAACTGGAATAGGATAATAAGGTTCACGACTAGCAATAAACTGAGCTATACTAGAATTTGAATCATATTAACAGATAATTAATCTAAGCTTAACTTGCAAAGCAATAACATATAAAAAATGTGAAGGAATAACAATGCAATTAGAGATATTGTTATACGTATCTTGATAAGCGAGAGATATTATTATACCTATTTTGATGAGGGACAAAGAGAAAGTAAGGATCAAAAGAAGATATCTTCTCATAAGTAATGATGTCCTCAAATTTCGAAGTTGATGTGGCGAGTTTGGCATTGCCTCTTATAAGGAGCGATGGTTTTTACTGCGAGACAATATCTCTAGAAAATTTTTTGAATGATGAAAATTATTAGACGTAAAGGTAGAAAAAAGATGCGTAGAACTACTTTGATAATAGAAGGAAAGTGAAAAAATTGGATTTGGTAGATCGAATCAGAGGTTTTGTGAAATTTTTGGGTTTTCGGACTTGATTTGGGGAATGAAAAGTAGTTTGATTGTATAACAGTAGTAGAAAAATGATTTTGAAGATGATTGTGCAAGAAAATTGAATGAAAATAATGAATTAAGGAGTATGAAGGTTAGGGTTTCAATTTTTTATCAAAAGAGATGAAGGAAAGGTGAGGAGAAGAGGAAAAGACGAACCATTTGTAGATTTCGATCTATCTAGTAACCGTTGTTGTCAAACAACCTGTTAGACAGTAAAATAGGGTTAATTCAGTTCAAAAATCGATTCTCGCTTCTGTTGACCAACCCATTGTCTCCAGACAAGACGTCGGGCAGACAAAAAAATGCTAAAAATGTGAAAAAATCATAAAAAACTTATACCGAATTCTTATTATGATATTTTTACATACATGTAAATCCCCAATTCTCTTTGGATAAAAACAAATTGTTCGTTCAATAATTTTGTAAAAATATCCGCCAATTACTTGTCGATAAGTTTAAGATAATTTAGCCTATTAGAACATGATCTCGTAACAAGTCATGGCAAGTTTCTATATGTTTAGAACAAGCAAGAATGTTGAATAGGATTTTTCGAGAGATTGATTACATTTGTATTATCACACATAATGAGAACAAAATTATATATACAACTAAAATCACGCAATTGATAAATTGCCCAAGGAATTTGCGTATAACAACTACCTTCGGCAACGTATTCTACTTCTGGCATAGAAAGTACGATTGAAGTTTGCTTCTTACTAGTACATAGCCTAAAAAGCTAGAAGGGCTTCTAGTACTTTTCCAGTCAATATGACTACCAGCAAAGTCGATATTGAAATATCCTGCCAAATTAAAATTAGTACATCTAGGATAGAACAATCCTGAATCATGTGTTCCTACAAAATATTAAAATATACACTTAACTGTTACTAAGGTGATTGAGTTTTGTGATCAATCTAAAGTATTCCTGGGATTTAGGTACCATCCCAGAAAACTATGAAGTGTGATTTCCAGATTAAGAATGCTTTGTTGGGAGGTATTCATTATAGGTAAATCTTGAAAATATTTCATCTCATCACCTTTCCTCTCCTTATCTCCCCATGGAGAACATGCATTCACTATCCTCTTGTTGAAGTTCTCATTAGTGCTTGCAAGACATTTACCAATAAGAGGCAATTGATCTCAAATATGATCATATACAAAAATTAACAAGCAATGAAAGCGAATCTCATCCAAACAGGTGCTAATGGTTGTTCAAAACCCAGTTTAATGCTCCATTTCCATTTTAAAAAAGCCTGAAGATAGCCTCTTCTAGTTGATGGTTATCCCTACTCTATGCACTTGAAAAATTCTTGGCATTAGCAAGTTTAATTAATACATGCGTAGGGTCTATTAATCCCACCATTGTTGGGTACTTTAATCCCCAATTATTAGCAATATTTGTTCAAATTACCTCCATAGTAGGGCAGCCCCTTGAGAATTTTGCAATTAAGGTATATTGAAAGAGGTTTTCAAATCTTTGCAACTCCAGGGGTGTAAATGTATTGCAAGTAATCCATCCTTAACCGGGTGCAATTTCAATGGCAGTGGAACATCTGTGATTTGTATATCCCTTAAATCAAGCTTAGCTTAAACCCTATTTGTCAAATCCCCATGTTGATTTACTTTAACAGCTACAACATAAGTTTTCAATGGCATATGAAAAGCTTCGATCGACTTCTCTAATGGAATATCCATGAAAATCAACAAGAAACTGGAAAAGGCACATGATAAAAGAACGCAAGCTAACCTGTGCCACTTATTAATACACAAAAATGAGCGGGAAAATGGTTAATGTGCTCACGATAGCACTAACAGAATAGTATGCACTGACAGCTTATCTCTCTAAAAAATAGTTAATTCTCGCAAGGTTTTGCTTTCCATTATTCTTAATAAGATTGCCGACAATATTTTTGGTACATAAAAAGATTGCCAATTGATAAGATTTTATCAATAAAATTTCGTTTATCCGTAACCTAAACATAGATAGCAATTCATTCTATCATTCTTCTCATTCTCTAGCTCCGCTAATGCATGCACAACCTAATAAAAACGTCTATGCTTAATAAGTGTGTTTCTTACTTTAACAAATATTTTTTATTTAATTTTAGTTTTTGATAAATACAAATATTTCTTTATTTGATAATGATGTAGGTGACTAAGAGATGAGATAGAACTGAAAAAGAAATGAAGCGACAACCAAGGGAAAAATAAATAAACAAACAAAAAAGGATGAACAGAGATAAAATCTTGTCACAATTAATCTAAAATAATCCAATCCTAATCTAGACACCGGAATTAATAAAATCAGCAAATAAATAAAACACTAAATCTAATTTCCGTACTTTTTCTTTTTTTTTTCTTAAACAAGTGCAGTCTCCTTGATCTCTATAAGATAATAACATTATCTGTTTTTCGGATGAGGAGTTTACTATTCTTTTAAAGTATTAAGAGATTTGATTAAATTTTATTCTTTTAATGCAAGACCAGAGAAGAATTGAATCATAAAGTGGTGATGATATAGCCAATGAACAATACATGGAAAATTAATTGACACCAAAAGAATAAAATAGCAAAACTGTAAGCGGTAATTATTTTATCCCCAATAAATGCATAACTATCAATTGTATCGGAATATTATTTTATGAAAGAATGTATACAAGTTCAATGTACTTAAACTGAGAGAATATATCGAGTTAAATTTTTTAAATTATTTTTTAATTATTTCCACTTTATTGATGCCTACATGGCTACACGTCAGGGTTAATTACAGAAATGATCCCTATATTTTTAGATTAAATTCTTTTTGATCCTCATTGTTTTAATTATAACATATTAGTATTCAAGTTATGAGAAATTGATATAGCTGGTCCCTTTGTACGTGAAGCTTTTTAAATCGTGAAGATCATATCAAATGAATCAAGAAAATTTAATTAGAAGTAAAACACTCAATTTAAATCACTCATACTGTTTCCAAACCACCATAGGATTTTTAATATTAGAAAAATATTATGTAACGGACCAATGCCATCTTTTTCCAAAATTTAGATTAAATCTGTTACTTTTTAAAATTGAAACCCCTCTAGATGAGAGTCATATAATTGGTATTTCTATTTCCAAAGAATATATGTTATGCTGGATTTGATCTTTGAATTCAATGATTATTTTCACATAAAAACCTTTTACATTCTTCCAAATGAAAAAGCTAGCGGAAATTAGGAAAAAAATTAAAATTAAAACTCTTAGATCTTAGAGAAAAGGAAACATTTCCTTGTTTTTCCCTAATCTGCTCCAAATTTTAAGCTGATTATGAATCTTGTGTAATCTAATTAAATTAAACGAACATATCCTTATTATTATCAACCTTTGAAATCCATTTCCTATTCGGATCTTATGGCGTTTAAAAATTGTGTATAAATAAACCAAAGCCACTTGTTTTACATAACAAAAATCACACATTAGAGTTTCAATTGTGTAAGCCATGGATTTTGGTAATATTAACAAACCAAGCAAAAAGAAGTGCTGGTACGAAAATGAGCAACACCGGTTGATTACGTTTGAGGATTTACCTCGGGACATTTGGATCGATGTAATCTCTATGCTTCCGATTACATCTCTCGTAAAATTTGGTTTCGTGAGCCAATTCTGTCGCCAGTTATCGCATGACCCAAATTTTGCTTTGCCCTATTTCTCCTGTTCTCTCGAAAACAATCCAATATTATTATCCCTTAGTTTTCCTTTCACTGCTATCTCTATTTTGTAGAATTCTTGGGTCACCGGAACAAAGAAACTGTAAGAAAGATTCAAATACCGTTTAGTGGAGGAAATATAGTGGCATCTTGCAATGGCATTCTATGCTTCTTGGACCGTTCGAGCAAATTACATGTATACAATCCATTCACCAATATCGTCTTTCACCAATATCCGCCTTTCAACAAGAAACCGTACATTTGTTTATGTAGTCTTAAGGATTACAATCATGTGCGTAAAGTTAAAACACCTCACCATCTTGAATTGTCGTCTCGTCCATCTCCAGCTTTGGTGAACGAGAGGTTTCATTGGTTTACTATCGGGTTTGTAAGAGAGCAACTAAGCCAATTAGGTTGAAATAAGTGTTAGAATATGGGTAAAACATATAATTCTATTACATGGGTCATATATATAACTGTATAGAGAGACTAGATAAAGAAATAAAAATAAAATCAAAATCAAATCAATGATACAAAAAATAATAACTCTAACACTCTCCCTCAAGTTGGAGTATAAATATATGTAATGTCCAACTTGCGAGAGAAGAACTTACGAGAATCATGGCCAAAGGGTTTGGTAAAAATAGCAGCTAGCTAAAACTGAGCAGGAGTATACAGCGGACGAATCAAACCAGACTGAAGTTTTCACAAACCAAATGACTATCAATCTCAATATGTTTGGCCCGTTTGTGAAAAATCAGATTATGAGCAATGTAAACAACAGAATGGTTGTCGTAAAAAAAGGCGAATAGGGCGAGTAACAAAAACCCAAAAGTCACGCAGTAGAGTAGAAAGCCAAACCAACTCACAAGTAGTAGAAGCCATCGCATGATATTCCGCCTCGATAGAGGAACGAGAGGCAACAACTTGCTTCTTAAATAGCCAAGAGATGGGGTTGTAACCCAAAGTAATGAAGAAACTAGTAGTGGACCGACAAGTCGTGAAACAACTGGCCAAGTTAGAATCGGTGCAAGCAGTCAACTCCAGAGAACTAGCAAAAGAGAATAATAAACCACGACCAAGAGAACCCTTAATGTAACGAAGAACCCGATAAGCATGTTGAAGATGCACATCTCAAGGAGCATACATAAACTGATTAAGGTAATTAACCAGAAAAGTGATGTCCGGATGTGTAATAGTTAAGTAGAGCAAACGACCAATCAACCAGTGATAAACACTCAGATCAGCGAGAGGAATACCATCATCGGGATGAAGGCGCAAATTGTGCTCCATAGAGAAAGTGGCGGGATGAGCTCCCAACTGACTGGCATCCGATAGAATATCCAGGGCATATTTCTGCTGAGAAACAAAAATGATCGAAGAAGACCGAAATACCTCCAAGCCAAGAAAATATTTAAGCTATCCCAAATCCTTAATATGAAAGCGATTAGCTTGAACACGTATAAGCATAGTAATATGATCATGATCATTGCCAGCAATAATAAAATCATCAATATAAGCGAGAACAATAATAAACGAGGAACCAGTAGTATGAATAAAGAGAGAATGGTCAGACAATGATTGACGATAACTTGTGGACAAAAAAATGGATGATAGTTTGGAATACCATTGGCACGATGCCTACTTGAGGCCATAAAGATACTTATGAAGATGGCAAACTCGATACTCCCCCTATCGCGAAAGCCCAGGTGGTAATGTCAGATAAATCTTCTCGTAAAGATCACTATATAAGAAAGCATTATTAACATTAAGCTGGTGTAAATCCTAATAACGAATGACTGAAATTGCTAAAAGATAGCGAACAGTAGTTAATTTAGCAATAAGAGCAAATGTGTTATGATAATCAAGGCCCTCAGTCTGAATATAACCCTCAGCCACTAATCACACCTTATAATGCTCGATAGAGCCATTGGCACATAATTTGGTTTTATAAACCTACTTACAACCAATCGACCTCTTTCTAGGAGGAAGAGGTACTAGGGTCCAGGTTTTGTTAGTCTCGAGTGTATTGAGTTCGAAGCAAAAGGCATCACGCCAATGTGAATGTCGCACAACATCAGAGAACATAGCAAAATATAAAATCTCATTAATAGAGGTAAGTAAGAAAAGCACTATGGATAGGAGAAAAATGATGGTAAGATAAATGAGAAAATAGAGGGTGTATCATATGTAGAGATGTAGACGAAGTAGCAGCGAGTGCATCTGGTGTAAGACAATCGTAATCAAGTAAGTAGAGGGCAAGTAATAGTACGCCAGGGTCAGGAGTAGTAACTAGGGTATGGTCTGGATGCAGGAGGGTTGCGGCTGGTGGGACCCGGGACGGGTTGAATAGGGGTGGATTCAGATAAGAGGTTTAGGGACTGAGGAGCAATCGGGTTAAGAATAGGGGGCTTGTCAGAGGTGAGTTGGGTTTCACTGGATGGAATGGGATCAGGTTACCTTGGAGAGATGGTCTGGGCCAAAGTGGGTGGGCCAGGAGGTGGTAGGATAAGGGTATGAGAAGGGCTGGATGGGCAGGTGGACCGGGCTTGGGTTTTTGGGTCAAGTTGACCAATAGAATGATGAGGTTGGCTAAAACCGATTGGGCTAGAAGGTTGGGTTTGTTTGTGGAAATGATTTTCAGGAGGTATAGGGGTCGAGTAAAAAATGTGGGTTAAGGGATCAAAGGGTCGGTTTTTAGGTAGGTTAATGTTCTTGGATAGAGCAATAGGGTTAGGTAAGGAGTGCAACGGATCGTGATACGGAAAAATGCTCTCATGAAAGGTAACATCATAAGAATTTTTTTTTTTCCAAATCAAATAAACGATAAGCTTTATGAGAGAAGGATATCCCAAAAAAATACATTTTATAACTTGGGGTTGAAATTTATCACGGCCTTTTTTTAAGGTTTGCGTATAACACAAGCAACCAAAAAGTCGTGTGTGGTCATAGGTGAGCTCTGAATTAAAAAATCGAAAATAAGAAGTATCCCCTTTCAAAACTGTAGATGGTGTCTAATTTATTAAGTGAACGGTAGTTAAGATACATTCACCCTATAACGAAATAGGGAGATTGACATGAAAATGTAAACATCGAGTAACATTTAAAATATGCTGATATTTACATTCATCAACCCCATTTTGCTAAGGGTTGTCAGTGCAAGTGAGCTCATGAAAGACGCTTTAAGAGTAAAAAAATGCTTGCGTTTCAAAATATGTAAATTCGGAGCTATTATCTATTCAAATATGTAAAATCTTGACTTTGTATTGGGTAGAAACCATATTAAAAAATTATTTAAGATAAGATAAAGTATCGAATTTATGGCTTATTAAATAAATCCGCGTAAGCCTAGAAAATTCATCAATAATAGTAAAAAAATAATGACAACCATCAGGAGAAGGAAAAATATAACCACCCCAAATATCAACATAAATGCGATTAAAAGGAAAGGTACTCATAATAGGCAAAGAAATAAAACTAGTTCAAAAGTATTTTCCTCGTTCACAATCGTCACAAAGAGGAATTTTATTGAGTAAGGAAACAAATTTGGGAAATCCTAATTTAGAGGGATGACTTAATCGTTGATGCCAAAACTCGTAAGGGGGGTATCATGGCAAACTGTGGCAACGGGGTTAGGTCGAAGGTAGTATAGCCCATTATGGCACTCAATTACTCCAATCTACGTCCTCGTGAAAGCATTATGAAAGACACAAGAATCAGAGGAAAAAACAACATTCAATTTGAGATCTCTGATTAATTGACTAACAGAAAGTAAGTTATATTTGAAGTTGGGCAGATACAAAACATATGTAAAATTAAATTTGGTGAAATTATATACGAACCAACAGATTTAACGGGGATGGGTTCACCAGTAGCGACATTCACTAATTTAGGTATTATGTCTCCAAAATTAGAGTAAATGGTAGTAAGTGGGCAACACGACATATGTTGTGACGCATCGGTGTCTACTATCCGACAATCATAAGGAGTTATAGTGGAAAGAGATATACCAACAAACTATGCCTCTGGAGAAATGGTAGTGGTGTAAGTATCCATTGCATTGTCTGACGCCTGTAAGGAAATACCTGCAGCAATTTCATTATTTTCACGCATTGCCTTTCAACGTGACACATCAAAACGTGACAAGCCCGAGTTGAATATTAACTGCGTTAAACATGTTAATAACAACTTAATAATGTGGATAATATGATAAATAAATAAGTTATTCAACCTCAAACAACTACGAAAAACAACATATAAAACGCCCCTACACGTCCACATATAGTCAAAATCAAATGAGATCAAACAACCATAAAAACATTTGTTGAACGAGTTTGGGACCGGTTCCCCTGTACCAAGTGAGCCAACAGTCCAGACCATAGCTGGACCGATCCATAGGACCACTAGTCCGGTCCAAGAAATGCTGGATATGCAGAACAAAAATAGACCAAGGCCAAACCAGTCCAAGCCCCCCTCCGGTCTGGTTTAAGCCACCTCTGAAATTTTGACTTTTTGATATGAAGATAAGTCGTTTGAGGCCCAAAAATTCCAAGAACTTTTCTAAAGTATAAATAAAATTTATTGAAATCAATTAGTTCGAGAATAATCATACCTTGAAACCTAAATAAAAATCTTGAGAAAACTCGAGAATGTTTCCACTTGAACTCGAGTTTTGATCTAGTAACGGCGACTAGAACGAAACAAACCTAGAATAAAAGATGATCCAAACGATGTTAAGAATAAGATCGATAAGTTTATTTTATGTATCGATACGGCACGGAAATCAAGATTTTATAAACGAATGATATAGACAATAAGACTTACCTAGAAATAAAGATCTCGTGTCAAGGATCATGAAAACCAACTTTTTATCAACGAGCGAACTTCTAAAGTTGATGAAATCAAGCTAAGAAATTTGAAGTTTGGTTTGAAACCATTTTCTCCTTTCTTTTTCCTTTCTTTGGCCCGGTCAACACTTAGCATGAAAAGTGTGACTTTGCCAAGTTTGTTTTCCTTCTTATCCCATTTCAGTTAGTATCGCTCTAAGAAATAATTGTACGAGTTATAAAAAGTCATCAAATTAAATAAACAATATCACTAAATCACGTTCAATAATATCATTCATTTACGCGAAAAATTTGTTCAGGATTTCTGGAACTCTATACTCTTTAACTAATTTTCTTTAGTAATGTAGTATTAAAATAAGTTGTACCAAGAAAAAAAAAATTGAAATAAATTCGTCTTATTGTTACCCTTTCATTGTATGAAAGAGAGAGAAGAAACAATTTGTTTCCTCTTATGGGTTATCTAATTGTTTCCTTTTGCAAGTTTGAATTTTGTAAGTAATATTTTTGGCAATTTATTGCCTCAGTCTACCAAAAATTGCTCATATTTATATTTTGGGAGTCCAAAATTATTTTTCACTTCTATTTTATGTATTGTACAATCATTACAAAATTGAATGCAATATCATAATTGACCACTAATAATGGATAAGGACAATAATGAGACATAATATTTTGGGGCAGTTGTGGTAAATTACCTTAGTTTGAATTTTAAAATTTTACTTTTTGACTTTTTCTTAAATTGTGTGTCTTATCAAGCTAGGCTATTATTTGTGGACGGTTGTAGTATACATTTACTAAACAAAACATTTTAATTCAAATTAGCCTTAGTACACTATTAGAAAATCAACGTATAGCGACGGAGAATGGCGACAGAAAAAATATCCGTCCCAAATAGTGACAGAACTTACGATAGAATATAATTTTTTACTATCTGCGATGGATTTTTTGATGGAAATTTAAAAAGATCATAACTTGATTGTAAAATCCGTTGCTTAAAAACTCGGGGATTTTTTCCTCCATAATTTACTACGGAATTTGTAACGGAAAAAAATCGTTACAAAATCGGTCGTAAAAGTCGTTGCAATAATCGTCATGAATTATTTTTTTATTATTTAAACATTTTCATCGCAAATACCGTTACAAATTATCATCGCAATTTCTGGCATAAAATTTTAGTTATTATTAAATATAATTAAAAATTATCCATCGCAAAATCCATTGCAAATTTTGAGATCCGTAAAAAATTCAGTTGGTAATATCCATCATAAAATCTGTTGCAATATTTTATATATTATTAAATATAATTAAAAATAATCGTAGCAAAAACCATTGTAGAATGAATGGTCTATCACAAAATCCATTGCAAAGTTCCGTCGCAAAATCCGTTGCCAAGTTCCATCGCAAAATCCGTCAAAAATATTTTATTTATTATTAAATACAATAAAAAATAAACCATCACAAATTCAGTTGTAGGTTTTTTGTCCATCGCAATATTCATTTGTAACTTATGTTGCTAAATCCATCACAAATATTTTTTTTATTATTAAATACAATTAAAAACAATCCATCGTCTACTCTGTTGCAGATTCTCTGTCCTTCGCAATATCCATGGCAATATCCATCATAAATTATTATTTAATATTAGGTAAACTAAAAAAATATTTCCGTTGAATAATCCATTACAAACATACAAATATCCATTACAAAATACATTATAAAATTATCAAACTTCACTATAAAACCAGCACTCCTTCTCAACATATACGTAACAAAATCCGACCAACACCCAAATATGTCCATTTCCAACCTTCTTGTGTGCATATCGGCTATCTTCAATGTACTATGCTGATGTTGTTGTTAATATGTGCGTGATTGCTATGAGTTAGATTTTTTATTTTTAAATATATATAAATATATAAATAAATTTAGAAACCATAAATTATAAATATAAATATTTGGAAGTTTGTAAATAAGTTTTTTTATTAAATTACATACATGTATCATCACTGTATATAATTACCATAAAATGTGTAGCGAAAAACAAATAATAGCAAACCATTGATGTACCGAAGGGTATTAAATAAATTACTTGATCTTACATTTCAGAATAGTGTAACTGAATTTTTAAATTTTACAAGTAGTCAACCTCAATATATGAATAGAAATAAGAATAGGTATCCATATAGTAAGTACACGAATAAGAAACTTTTTTTTGTTGAAGATGTAGAGTACCACCTTGTTAGAAAATATTTTATTAAGAATTATTGTGTTTTGAATCGTCATGAAAAAGAAGACGTATCAAACCTTACACATTCACATCAATCATCTTATAAAGCATCCAATTATGTTCCGGAGCCGACTTTCATAAGTAATGAAACGGAGCATAATCCATTTAGAATAATGGTGATGGATGTAGCTGGATCTACCTTTAATACAGGGGTTGAGGAAGAATCTCCCGATCCGATAATTATGCATTTATATGATATGCTTTATGCAACAGGGCAAAAACTGTGGCACGGGTCGATGCACTCACAATTATCTTCTGTGTCTCACATGTTAAGTATCAAATCAGAACATAATTTGTCAAAATGGTGCTATGATAAATTATCTGGATTTTTTAAAGAAGTATAGTCGGAAGACAACAGGATGACATCTAATTTTTATAAGACAAAAAAATTAGTTGAGGGAATGAGACTTCCTGTAAAGGGAATCCACCAAAGAGGTTTAATAATTGAGGGAATGATACCAAGGATCAAGATGGTGTGACGTATATCAACCAGAAGGCCCACCGCGTACATGTAAGCATATATTAACGTAAATTTATAAATTGAAGTTTAATAATTATTTTATTTTTATTAATAATTTTACCATTATAATATAGGATACGCACATAGCACCTGAGGCCGAGAGGTCTCAACCTCTTTCCAATACGCAAGAACATCGGGTCGTCGACTAAAGTCAGCTTTTTTATTACGCAGTCGGTGGCCCGAGCCATGGTAGATTACAAGGAATGAGGTCGAAGTCCGGTATCTTCTCTAGTAAGTCCACGACGTTGAGTTCGACGACCCGGTCTTATGCCACCCAGGGGGACCTGCAGTAGCAGTACGAGACCCAACAACGTATCATTAAGAAGATGGAGCAGGAGATTGAGAAAAATTACCAGCGCAATGAGGATGATGCACTGGTGCGATCACAACTCTTATCTCAGCTGTATAGTTAAGATAGCGTAGTGACTTCACTACAGTCGAGGGCCCAAATCTTAGCCAAGAGATTTGGAGTCGTCATACCCCACCTCCCCTTCCGTAGTGAAATGATTATTTTCTCTTTGATTCTGGGTCTGAGTTGTGTCCCGATTTGGCACAGCCCCCGTCGGATAACATGTAAATTTATTTTTTGTAAATTATTATACAAAAAAAAAAAAGAAA
>MKEJ01049817.1:0-15147 GCA_001753735.1 Embelia ribes | reverse complement strand
CTCGGCCTTAACTTGTTGGCATGTTAGGCAATAAGACACAAACTCTGCCACATTCTTCTTCATTCCAGGCCACCAAAAGTGATGAGACATGTTATGGTACATCTTCGTTTCATACGGATGAACTGCCAAACGTAAATGATAAGACTCCCTAAGGACTTCCACTTGAATCAAACAGGCACATACAAATGGCCTTGGAATCTGAATCCGTTATTTTCACTTATGGTCCGTCTATCAAGACCATGTTCAGAAAAAACATGAAAGCGAAACGCATCGGATTCATCATCTACCCTCTATGTCTCTACAATACGAGTGATCACGGTTGGTTGGACCTCAATTGTAAACATTTCACTTCGACTCTCCACTTCTACCACTTCCAACCTGAACTCGTTCAACATGCGTAACATCTCCCACTCATTCATAGCAGGAAAAGCGAGAGTATACCGAGTCTTCCGGCTCAATGCATCCGCTACCAAGTTAGCTTTCTCCGGATGAAACTTGATATCAAAGTCATATTGACCTAAGTACTCCATCTACCTTCTCTGACTCATATTCAAATCATGTTGAGTAAAGACAAACTTCAATGATTTATAGTCGTAGAAAACTTCAAATTTCTCCCCATAAAGATAGCGTCGCTAACACTTTAATGCGAATACCACTGCGCCAAGTTCAAGATCAAGGATCAAATAATTCTTCTCGTGAATTTTCAACTGCCTCGACAAATAAGCCACTACCTTCCCGATTTGCATCAACACGTATTACATTCCTTCCTTTGATGTAGCGCAATATACCATATACCCAAGACCACGATCTGGTATAATCAATATTGGAGCTGAAGTTAACAAATTCTTCAACCTCAGAAAAGCCTCTTTGCATTTCGAGTCCCACTCGAATTTCACACCTTTACGAGTCAATCGAGTCATCGGATCAGCTAATCGTGAAAAGTCACACACAAATCAGCAATAGTACCCCGCAAGACCCAAGAAACTCCAAATCTCAAACATTAACTTCAGTTTCTCACAATTAGTCACCTTTTCTATCTTTGAAGGGTCGACCAAAATACCGCTCTAAAAAATAACATGCCTGAGAAAACACACTTACTTCAATCAAAACTCATACTTCGAAAACTTTGCATAAAGCCTATGCTTCCAAAGAGTGTATAGAACCATATCACTAAAAACTTGAAGTGCCCATATCAAGTTCGAAAAGCTGGCTTTTGTATATCTTCCTTTTGAACACGTAATTGATGATAACTATATCGAAGGTACCTCATAACAGATCGAAAAAGTCATCGATTCTCGGTAACGAATACTTGTTCTTCACGGTTATCCGGTTCAATTTTCGATAATCAATACACATCCTCATTGTGCCATCCTTTTTCAATACGAATAACGTGGGAGCACCCCACGGAGAATTGCTATATCGAATAATGCCCTTTTTCTTCAGATCAACATTTTGAATTCTCAACTCATCTAACTTGGTTGGAGCCAAACGATACGGCACTATGGCTATTGGCTTCGTACCCAGAACCAAATCAATAGAGAATTCGATTTCCCTTTTAGAAGGGAGATCACTCAAATCTTTAGGGAAAATATCTACGAATTCTGACACCACGGAAATAGTCTCTAGTCCTGATTCCAATATTTTAGATATAGATAGGCTAGCTAGCATGTATGCTAGACTAGCATGTGCCTTGCGCCTATAAGGAAGATGAACTCCGCGCTCTCCTTGATAATATATTCGAATTCTCGTAGGCGTCATCATCGATACATTACACTTCTTGAAATCAATAACAGCATGAAAGTACGACAACTAATCAATACCGATAACAATATCAAACCCCAGTAGCTCAAATACTACGAAGTCAAACTCGAATGTGTGACCTTCTATCACCAATTCGCACTTCCGACAGACTTCGTTAACATAAAAAAAGTTCTCACCTGGGATATCTATTTATATAAGGCTTCCAACCACACTACCGATAACTCTAACATGCGTGCAAAACGTGTAGATATGAAAGAGCATGAAACATCCCTGTCAAACAACATGTGTGCCTAAGTAGAGAGAAAGGGGAGAATACCTCGAACCAAGGAAGTCTCTGAAGCATCCATAACTCGCGGTATAGCATGTGCACGGGTCTAAAATGACTGGCCCTGCTGAAAACCCCCATAAGGCCCATTGAAACCACGACCACCTCCTCGTGAATTCTCCTCATCAGGATGAGTAGAAGAAGTAGGAGATATATACGGCTTCCTCTGAGCAGTCTCAGGTGGAATTCGAGTCTGTGTCGCCCCACGTGAACCACTCTACACTGGAAAACCCTTAGGGCAATGCGACTACAAATGTTCTCTTGCCCCACATCATCAACACACAAGAAATGGACACAACATCTGTCTGTGGTCCTTAGCCCTACACAACCCACACACTGAGGCTGCATACAATCTCATGATAGATACCCAGACTGGTCACAGTTACAACACTGCAAACTTTATACTAAGGTGCTTGAAGAATAAAGATGGGCAGGCTGAGAATGCCCTCTGCGAGAAGGAGTAAAATCAAAATTGCAGAGACTCTTTCGATTCCGCCACTATCTACACTAGATCCTCGGCCACTGATTATACTACGCCTACTACTGCCACCGTAGTTGGCTATAAATACTCCCACCTTAGACATGGGTCGAGTACTTACATGTTGGCCTAGAGGCCTAGAAGGATGAGCATCAAGAACTTGCTGGCGATCCATATGATTTGCTTTAACTCTCATCGCCGCGCCCATACACTTATCGTGAGTCTCATGCATTCCCGCTACCACACTCAATTCAATGGAATGACGCAATCTACTCTTGAACTTCTAGATCCAAAGCTCCTCTATCGATACCAACTCTGGGGCATAAAGAGAAAGACCCGTAAATGTCCTTTGGTACTATTGTACCGTCAACGTCTTCTACGTCAAATTTGTGAAATCAGCTCGTTTCCTTTCCCGAAGAGTACTCAGGAAGAACTCATTAAGGAAAGCCTAACGAAAAGCTACCTAAATTATAACTGTCGAACCGCTAATTTTACGGTGGCCCTTCCACCATTTGGCTGCCTCCCCACGTAGATAAAACGGTGTAGTATCCAACTGTAGGTCATTATCGGCCATCTGCAAAGCCTCGAAGATCCTATCGATCTCAGTTAGCCATGTGTCTGTAACGATATGCTCCTCATCTCCTCGAAAAGATGGCGGTTCCATCCTTTGGAACGTCATCTGGTCTATAGATGCCCTCGACTCCCCACTGCTCTCCCTACGTGTGCTACGTGCCAGATTGTACATAACCTCTAACATAACTCGTAGCAATCCCGAGGTATCAGTCTAATCTACCCCGGCAACCACTGGAACTCTTTGTGGAATATGAGGTCGGACCTCAGGAACAACCTCTTCATACTTATCTACACTAGCATCACTACCCTAGGATAAATCAGGAATACCCTCGGCAGCCTGAATTTCCTCCTCTTTAGCCTGCATGCGTATAGTTTTGTACTCATCTGCGCCACTCCACTAGTACGACCCCCACGAATAGTAGCCCCATGGCCATGATTAGGTCCTCGCCCATGTCCTGGCCTTCGTCCACATCCTCGTCTACCACCACGAGCTATTTCTTACTTCATACATATAACAATAAGAAATGAAGATATTAGTCTCACTACCAATGCTTAAACTCACACAACACCCCAAACTTTGCATATAATCCCAAAACTCGCATGTAAAACTTATAACTGGTATATGAAAATCTACCACGCATTACTTATGCCACATTATAACTTACGTTCTAGACTAACAATAACTACACACCAGCACACAATGCATATAACCTACAGCTATACTCTCGGCCATCAAGTTTTATGTAAACCTGGTTAAGCTGTTCTGATACCAACCTGTCACGCTCTAATTTTCCTAAAATACTTTAGGCAAGCCCCGAACGTACTAGAAATCTCAGAGGGTGAGTGTATTCCCTTTTTAGGTAAAAGATAATGAAAAATGTTTATTTTTTAAAAATAAAAATAGGGAATCCACACTAACACCACATCTTGACAACTCACATTCTACAATGTGCTCGCATATATTAGAGTACACAAAAAATGAAATACCAACCTGGTAAATAATAGTAAACTCCTTGTTTACAAAATACATAATTAGCTATATGCTCAAATACTGATAAGGTATATTACATTTTATTCTCGCCCTTGCATAACTATCGCCAATATAGAGCAACAACAGAATGTAATACACAAGCCTCTCAGGCATAAAAATACATCATGTCTATCATAAGTCACTAATGTACAAAATAAATACATCCTACTAAGCCTTAAAATAATACAACATGAATGTGAGGCTGTTACAACAAAATAAAATCCAAAATACATATCTGCCCAAAAGAAATATATACAAGGATGATGTCACCCTCAATGGTACTGCTCACTAGCCTCGACACATGTAGTAAAAGTGTCTACAAAATAGAAAATGGTGTGTACGAGTTAGTTTCCAAAATAAGATGGTATATGTGATATTGTGCAATATCTGCAAGTGTAGTATCTATGCCACAAAATAATAATAGAATGCAATGCAATATCAATGCAATACAAACCCACAAAAATACACATGTACTCACACAAACCCACAAAGACTCACAACTCATGGCTTACTAGAAATTTGGGACAAGTGTCCTTCAGAGTTTTATATAAATCATAGGACTACCTCGTATAACCTATGCTATATAATTTGCCAACGCACTTGACGTGATTATAGTGTAACCTTGACCAGGTTTCCCGACTTTCACGGTAAGCCTTCAGGCCTTCTTTTTATTTTTTTCTCGCAATATGAAAAAGCGACACGGTTCCAAAAAGAAAGAAAAATGACTCAACCCGCAATGCATTGCAACTCACACATTAATATCAATTTCTCACTTTAAAACCCATTTTTAATTTAATAGCCTATGTCGTTTAAATTTCTCGCAAGTCTCACTTTTCTCACAAATCTCACTTTTCTCGCCAATCTCACTTTTTGAACATTTCATTTTCAAAAACTCACATTTTTTACTTTGATAAACATCAATATTGAAAAATAACTTTTTAACATAAACAAAGCCATGCTACGTTAAATATTCGCTAATCATGAAATAAATATGTAGCAGCATAAATTTCATATAAAATCTCACCCAACACGCTTTCTTTCATCCATATTAGTTTCTAACACATAAAAATTAATATAACATTAATCGCAATGAAAACAATAAATTATACCCTAATCATACAATTAGGGACTCGCCTAAACTCACTTGCAATTATGACGAGGTCATAGTGGGGTGTTGTGGTTGTTGTGTGAAGACGCATGTCATATCGGATTAGTTTCATTATTTATGATAAGTATTTATTTCGCAATTAGATGTTCATCTGTATGTTGTGAGTTCTGGTGAGATATATGTGGAGATATATATTGCACTAGCGTATTAGTACATATTGGTAAGTTGTATTTTTTGATAAAGTTTGGAGAGTAAATTGCAAGTATTGTTATCGTGAAGTATTGAGAATTTGTGTGAGTTCATGTGAGTGTAAGACCGTGAGTTTGTGAGGATTGTGTGATAATGTGGGCTTGAGTGAGTATTAGAGTTGGAGTGTGGTGACGTATGTGAGAATAATATTAGAATGCGTGTTTTAACATAAGGCTGTAGGATGAGACTTGTGATTGAAGTTGTCGTTGTTGACGTAAGTATATCTTCATATCACGTTCATTTCTCTATACCCAGATTTCGTGCTAGGTTCGAACATCAAAATTAAGTGGTTATTCTTACTCCTTATGATTAGTAGACCATTTTTTTTACCATAGATTCATATTGATTTGTTTTATTTTGATTGATCAAACCCGATGTCAAATTGGAGGTAGTTTTGAGGTTTTTGACGGCTTGCGATGTCAAATTGGACGGGTAGCCTACAAAATAGGTAATATTATTAAATGCAAAAAATCTACTCAGAATTTTTGGGACGTTAAAGTAAGTCTCCCTGAAATCAACCCTAACCGTATTATCATACAACTTCTTTTTACAGAAAAGTTGCACCCCTACTTTACTAGCCATATCAATCAACTCTACAAAACTCATAACCTGGGGTTGGCAGTAATCAATATAATCAACCCTCCCTTTAATATAACTAACCTCATTTTCCCAATCAAAAGTTCCCCCATGATGTATTTCAATAGTAAATAATATTGAATTAGGTCCTGCTACAAAAATAAATCATAATTTCAGAAACTCCAATTTGAAATAAGCCATAATTTCTGACAGTGCTAATTTCATAAAACATTCAACCTAGTTACAGGAAAAATCATAATTTATGAAAAAAAAAACTAGTTAAATCCAATAATTTAGAACAATAAACCCTAATTTTAGAAAAAAAAATGCCAAAAAATCCCAATTTCTGAAATTCTTGCCAGTAAACACTAATTTGAAGATGAAATTGAAACAACATTAATAAAATACATCCAATAATTAAGAACAACAAACAAACCCTTATTTTAGAAAAAAAAAAAGTGCCAGAAAATCTTAATTTCTGAAATTCTTGCCAATAAACCCTAATTTAAAGACAAAATTTAAAGAACATTAATTATAGTATAACATGCACAAAATAAAAAAAGAGAGACAACTTACTATAGGAGGTGCTTTTAAACTGTGACCAAGGACACATGTGCGTGGACTGTGTAACCTATTGGGATCACGATTGCACCCTCTCTATTTTGTTAACCTCTGCGATCGCCTACCTAGTCACACGATTTCTTTCTCTCTCCCTATCTTCCTCGCTCTTTGCGTTGTTAAACGTTAATGGGATAGGGAAGGTCGAGGTTGGTAGAGTTAATGGTTGCAAATTTTTGGTTTAAAATAATAATGCCAAAAGATGAAAATGTCCTTGTTACGTGGCACTAACTTTTGACTTAACAACTTCCGTGATAGATAAGCTAACTTTGATCAATTTTGATAGGTTGATATACTAATTGAAAGTTATTGAGGTTGGTGTACTAATCGGATTTTGGCTCAAATGTTGGTGTACTAAAAGAGTTTTTGCCCTTTTATGATTGCTTTCATTTTTCTTTCAATCATGAATAGCTAATTTCTTAAAACTTGCCCCTAGGTGTTTGACGTATGCATGAGATTTATGTATTAAACTATCACACCAAAATAATCCTTATTTAGTGAACAAATTTTCTAAATTGAACCAGAGTAAAAAGTTTTCATTATTTTTTTCATAAAAATATCCCGTCGGAATAATATTCAATTTTTCGAAGCTATTGTTGAGTTAATGGTTATGTCTGATTGACAATCCGATTGAATTAGAATATTAGGTTTTTGAGCTGAAAATTATCTATTTTATTTAGCCTATGGTTTTACTTGTCTAAGTACCTTAGAAATCATTTAGATGTGATTTTAGAGTCTAGCAAATTTTCGATAGCATTATAGGTTGAAATAATCCAGATTATAAATATCAGTGATTAAATAGTTAATTTGCGAATTGAATTCACTAAATAAACTTATATACAACGTTTAATACACAAAATTTAATGGATGGGACTACACTAAATAATACTAGGGACATGTCACTTTATTATCTATTTTATCTTGCTTATTTAGGTAAATAAACAAATCTATTTTATCAAGAAAAAAAATGAAGAATTAAGAGTAGGAAATAATTTATATTATCAAATTAAATCTTGGAGAATAAATTACATGTCAGAGTGTTCTTAGGATATTCTCATATTATTAGCAGTCCATAAGTCCAACAATCGGTACTTTATCGAATTAAAATTTCACTATTTCGTAGTGCACTTGGTGATATTAATACATGCATTTTGCCGCGGTCATATATGTACAAATCATTACTCTAATGGTAAAATTGCACGAATACTCCTTATTTAGGCCCAAAAAGTTTGATTTAGGTTTACAATTTAGAGCTTAACCGGCCAAAAAAGCCCAAAAATGGAGCTAATAAAGTGGTCATCCAAAGATAACACAACTTAAAAGCCCAAAACTCAAATAAAAGCCCCAGCCAATCAAACCCTGAATATATAACTCTTTGTTTTCATTTCCTTGAAAGTTTGAAAATCGTGTACTTGTACTTTTAGATGGAACTTTAATTTAAACCTTACGAAAGATATTTTTGTTAACAGAGATACTTGTACTTTCATACTCTTTTTCATTTTATTAAGATAGAACTTTAATTTAAACCTTATGAAAGATATTTTTGTTAACTGAGATTGTATGAGTAATTATTCTTATTCTCATCATTTCTTTTATTGTATCTTGTCTACTACAGATTCAGTCATGCTAATTTTTTCAAAACATAGAAAAAAAACAATAAATTATAGTCATTGTTTATTCGAGAAATGAAACCCGTTTACTTGATTCTAGCTATCTGATTAATGTAGACTTTTTCTGTTAATCGTTTCGAGGAACAAAATTAGTCTGGTTAATTTCGCCTATGTAGGCATTAGTAACCCTCTAATTAATGAAATCAATCAAATGAGAAGGAGATGTGATCAAATATTTGCGCCATGAAATCTATTTCTATAATTTTTGATACCAAATTAAATATTATAATGACCAAGTCTTTCATTGTAGAGAATGAATTACAATCGATAAAGGAAATAAAGAAAAGAATAAATCACCTAATAATTTTCTAGATCATGGGATACAAGTCTAAATAAATTTACATTTTGGTACATTATAAATTGAATAAATCAAGAACTACGAATCAAGGGAAATGATACCTGCACCGGACAATAAATAAGAAAAAATAAAGCTTATGTGATTTCGTTGTGTGTGAGACAAGAAAAAGTGAGTTTAATTATTTGCTCTAATGGAGTTCTGAACCATTGAATTACTTCACCGTGGCAGGTCTGAAATCATGTCTTGTGATCTAATAATGCACAACCCCATTCGGGCAAATATTGGAGCCCCTGATACCTATAATAAAGATCCATTTTCTAAAATTTACCGTACAAAAATATAGGGACTAAATTATTGTAACGCAAACTATACTATAGAGAAGCAAAAGATTTTTGCCACTTATTTAGGCCTCACTTCAATCCCTTCAACTACAAGACCACCTTTCAATTGATACCCTTTTACCTCTTTCAAACTCATTTTCACTTCATTATCATCTCCATCATCACCGCTATAAAACTCTCCGAGCTCAACCTCTAACCACCCGTCTCCTCTCTCACGAGGAACTCTCCCCTCGCCTTTAACGTCCACTCTCGAACTCAACATCTCTACGCGGTGCCTACAAAATAAACGCTCCATGTGTTGTTTGTTGTTTTCAGAATGGTGCCTTAGATAGGCCGTGTTTCTAACTACATTGTCGTCCATTTCGAGTGAGGTCACAGAGGGTACAGAATCGAGCCCGTATGAAGAATTGGAGATTTGGATGATGAGGTAAGCTCCGTATGTCGTGTTTGGTGAAAGGATACGGGTATTGATCTTAGCTTGAATTTCTAACCACCAAACAGTCCTTAGAACTGCCACCTCGGGAAACCTAGAAAGAAAAGATCGGTAAATTTCGACTATGGCTTGGGGAAAATATTGAATATCGGAAATTTCGTTGTTTTTATTTTAAAGTCTATTTCAAATTGCGGTAAATTTCGACTATGGCTTGGGGAAAACATTGAATATTGGAAATTTCGTTGTTTTTATTTTGTAATGAATTACTGTATTTTGAAGATAAGATACTCGAAATTGAGAACAATTATTACAATTAATTTTCATTCAAAATTTAGTAAAATACTGGTAATAAGTTGTTCTCAGTATGTAATAATTTGTTTTCAAAACACACCTTGATTCCGCTATACAACAAAAAATTGTAATCTTCTAAACCATTTGTGACCAAAACCACTAGTAAAAGAAAAATCATGTGATATAAACCAGTCTTAATTTTAGACCGTGCACTTTACTCATTGGAATTTCAAATTATCAAGTCTACTAACCTTTGAACTTGCTTTATCCGGTTCAATACTTGTGCACTTTTGACCAGTTGATCTGACTATTTAGGGTAAAATGTAAAAACAAATGTTTTAATAGGCATCTTCAATTTACAACAAACGTATAGTTTTACTTTTTAAAATTGACCACTAGGTATTTTTATTTTTATTTTCAATTAACTGTCATATACAATTAATTCTTGTGATTTACCACCATTATATTTTGTTAAAATTAAAAGCTATGACTGCATGCCCCTTTCACATGACTTAAAACTTACAATGAGTAAAAGAAAAAAAAGAAAGAAAAAAAATCAAATTAAAGATGAAATTGATAATTATATAAGTGTTTATTGGCTTATTTTATAGGTTCATGATTTTCTTTCAAAAGGAGAAGGGAAGAAAATATAAAAAGTGAATCTTACATTCCCTACGGACACATGTCGAATTCATAAAAATCTGGACAGAATTGGATGGAGATGGTAAATTATAAAAAGTTGAAAATATAAATTTGGTTGACAGAAAAATTTAGAGTAGGCGTGAACATAAATGGCCTATACTCTAAGATTATTTTATTTTATTTTTTTGTGCATTTTTTCCGATAATTTCTATATTCACCTGTTTTTTTTTAAATAGTTTTCACTATGCATGCTTGATTTTTTTTTAATTTATTTATGAGATGCATTAAACTAACCTTGATTCGGGTAATGGTTTCCAAATCCAGTACATAGGATTGTTGCTCCATGTAATAGAAATCTCTCTGGCAGATAGTATGTAGGATATTTTTCCCGATAATTTCTCTAATTTGAAGCTCTATTCATCATATGGTAGCAAATACAAAATAAAGAAAACAAAAAAGGAAAACAGAAACAGATAAGCAAAGTTGTTTATTTCGTCTGTTTAAATCATAGTAGTTAGCATAGATACTTAATTGCAAGTACGTTGCAAAAATTCAGCATGTTGTACAATTTATATTATTAAATTCCTGAAAGTATATTATTTTATAATTTAAAATGTTTTTTTTCAGAAAATTAAAAAGAAAACAGTTAAAAAACGTGAATTATGTGTGTTCTATACAGGATGGATCAAAAGTATGAGTGATTTTTATTAAGCTCCATATCAATTCAAAAAATAGAACTTTTTTTTTTCCAATTATATGAACGTATGGATATTAAACGGTAATAATTCGCAAATTAATTAACCTGGGTTTAAATTATAAATACCAATAATTATGAAAAGAGCGTAAATTTTTGTTATAAATTTTACTAGTAAAAGATGAATTGTTGCGTCTTTAGAAGGTAATTAACCGCTGTTGTGTTGTAATAACATAAAAAGCCCAGCTGGTTAATTATAATTTTCATGTGCATAAAGTGACAACTGGTTGCGGATTGAGATTTTATACGTACAAATACACATAATTTTTCTAAATACTGTCGTATATTATGTACTGCATAGATCTTGTGTGGGCCCATACTCGTTTAAAATTTGTATTGACCCCCACACAAATCCATGTGACCCATTTTGTATGACAGTATGCAAAAAATTATTACGTAATTACATGTAAAATCTCAATTCATGGCTTAAATTGCTCACCTTGTTACCACCATCAATGAGGATCGATCGGCAGAGACGGAAATACAAGTCTCTCTTAGAAGAGAACTCGAGCGGAACGGATGACCTCGCGACTATTTCGGGATAATCAGACGGTAAAAAACTCTCCCAGACAAGGTCGCATTTCGCGACCTGTACAAGGACAGGTGAAACAAGCGACAACCTGTATGAATCCGCAGGGGACGTTAGCGACACTATTTTGCATAAACAATCATCCGGCAACATGTTCAGAATATCCATCTTGATTTATGTCTGGAGGTTGCCTGCTGACCGTTTTTATAGATGGATATATATATATATAGATAGATAGATAGATAGATAGATAGATAGATACAACGGAGTTTATACAATTTCAATTTTGACTGAGGAGAAGCTTCGGGTGAATTCACTAATAGTCCCCATAGTTTAGACAAGAATTATGTTTGGTCCCTATAGTTTCAATTAAAACACAATCAGTCTCCATTAGAAAAGTGATGGATTTAGGCCAAGTTGGGGATTATTGTTTTTAAGCTGCTTTTGCTCCTTTTTTTTTTAATTTTTATTTTGGAAATTGTAGTCAATTGTATTTGGTAAAATATCAAAGCACTTACTTTAAAATATGCTGTTGCTTTTCCGATGGTGCATTTGAAAGCAACCCAATGGTTGCTTTTAAAAGCTATTTCCATTTTTCACATCATTAATTACTAAAATAACTTCAATTATATTTTATTCATTCCCAATACATAACTATTTTTGTCTTTTCACAATAAAAAAAATATCAATTTATCAAATACGAAACTACTTATCAAAGTAACTTTTAAATATTTTTTACTAAATGATTGTACCCGCTTTTAAAATCAACTTTTAAAAACAGTTTTGTTAAATGAATTTTGATAAGCAACAACGTTTCCTAACTAGCCTTAGGCCTAGTTTGAGATGTTTTCTCTTATATGCTTTTATTTATTTTTCTTGAAAATTGAACCGTATAATGTTTGGTAAATATTCAAGCAGCTACATTTAATAAATCGTTTCTTCTTTTCTAAGGGTATTTTTAGAAATAACATTATGAGTGCTTTTAAGAGTTGTTTTTGATTTTCCTATTATTAATTACTAAAATAACCTTTAATTATAGCTATTATATTCTCCATACATAATTATTTGTCTTTTTACAAAAAAAAAAAAACTTTACTAAATATTGTACTACTTATCAACGTAATTTTTAAAATTTATGTATCAAATACTAGAATTATATCTACTTTTAAAATCAACTTTCAAATATAATTTAGAGAAATGGATCATTTTTATAATAAAGCCCTGTCTTTCTTCCAAAATAAAAATGAATCTGAAAATGAATCCTTTTAGTAAGGCTCGGTAAATTAAAGAGACTAAAAGAATAATAAAATAAAAGTGGAACTGAAAGAGAATAAACTCTCCCAATTCCACATTCTCCCATCTCATTCTTACGTTCTAATTTTATAAATAGAGATAGAGGAGGAGGAAGGGAGAGAAGAGGAGTTGTCATAAAACGCAATGATTCGTGGAGGAGAACAAGTCCAAACGACGATGTAGAGGCGGATTTGGACTCGTCTCCTCGTCCTCGTCGTTGTGAGGTAAGGATTTCCTAGAAATCATCGTATTCTCCCAAACCTCAATCAAACCCCAATTAGCCAAAGTTATAACAAGGGTTGATTCGTGGTTAAACTCTATTAGTATTGATGAATTCCCGGTGAATTGTTGTAGGTATTGAGGATTTGTTGGTGAAACCTCGTGGTCGGTGTGTAACTCTTTTTCCAACTCACTCCGAGCGAACTAATTGTCATCAAATAAGATACGTGGCGGAGTACCAATCCAATTTTATAGAAATTGTCTTATGTTATATGTTCAATCATGTTTAAGATTGGATGATAGTTGCTTTGGGGGAATTTGGTCCTATTTGGAAGTTGTATAGTCGAGGTGTGGATAAATTTCATCAATATTTTTGAATGGAGGGGATGAATGGGGCCCTGATCTGGATGAGCTAAGCCATGGTTCGGCTGGGACCCCTCCAATTGGCTAGTTTGGTTGAATTTGTTGTGTTTTGAATAACAGTTTGGTATTTTGGGTATAACTCCTAAACCGTAACTCTGATTAAGACCTATAATATATTGTTAGAATGATATTTCAATTTTCTAAAATTTTCGTGTTTTGACAAAAAAACCAATTTAAGGGGTAATAAGGTGAAAGATCTATTTTTTCTGCCCAATTTGGATAAACCTTGTTATTTTGTCTAATTTTGTTAGACGAATAAACTCGAAAAAATATAGTAAACTTGTTAGATGAATTTTATGGCATGTCATAGGCAAATTTTTATTGAATTGTGATAATTAATAAAGGAAAAGATGCGTCGAGATAAACCATGAAAATGTGGAAGAGGAATAGATGTGTTTCCTACAATGGTATAGAAGTATGTTTATTCCATAACCAATCTTTAGATGTTATACTATTTCATGGGAGTACGTTTAATCCATGACTATCATGTAGTACAAAGACATTCAGGAGTATGTGTTGGCTCTGAGGACTTCATAATGTCAGTCGTGCTATACTATGTTGTTGGCTTCGGAAAACCTTTCGATATGAGCTGGTTCCTCAGGAAGCAAAGCCGAGTGTGAGACAACACAATCTATGGCTTCCAAATTGTCGAGATGTATCGAGAGTTTGTTTATCCTGAGAGGATGTGTTTTGTCGTGTCATGTCAGATGTTATACTATGGCACGGAAGTACATTTGTTCTATGGCCATCATGCAGTACAAAGTCATTCAGGAGTACGTGTCGGTTCCGATGACTTTGCTTTTATGGGTTCCAAGTTGGTAACTAGGGAAGTCTTTAAGCATAAATCCTCGGGAGTACGTTTATTCTAAAAGGACATGTCGTGATGTGTCGGGTGTGTCATTGAATGATATACCTTTAATTAGCTTTATTACTTTTTTTGTCTTACAATGTTGTGCAATCATGTTGTCGAATAAGCTTTACTTCATGGTTATATGAAATTGTTGTAATTGTCATTTTCTTTGGAATTCGATTACGTTTCTGACTTATACCTGCTTGGTTGGTTTTTGCTACTATTATTTTTTGATGAAAACGCTAATCAGAAACAGGAGGGGTTAATCATGGAAAATAGGTTTAGGTTGAAGCTCACTCAGGATTGACATATTTCCATTTCTTTAACACTGTATTTCTTTTAAGACGGTTGTAGGCTTATGGGCCAAGATGATGTAATTTTCCAATTATTTTGAGCTAAAGATGTAAGGCCATAAAACTTGATAATAAGGCCAGTTGAATGTGACTAGTATTTTTGTACATTTGGAGCAGTTTTTATGAACAAAACATAACTGTTAGTTGTTTAATCCTCATTATGTATATGGATGGACGTTAGTGGCGTGTTTGGGGTTGTTTAGAATTCTGTGTCGTTATAGTTGGTATCAAAACTCAAGGTATACGATAACCTTGGGAGCTGAGGTTATTAGGCCTGTTGGTAGGATGTTTCGAGTGCGCTGCGTTTAGAAGGTCAGGGTAGGCATCTGGGAA